>SNQJ01S0020582.1:0-11843 GCA_010110895.2 Picea sitchensis | reverse complement strand
ACAAAACCCCTTTTCGAGAGGTTATCCCAGGTTAGGATGCTTGAATGGGAGACAAGCCAGAGGAAGAGGGTGATTTTTGGCCAGTGTTTAAGACTCCAGATTTTGTGCCAAACTTTCCTAGCAGGGAGGGGGTCTATTTGAGATTTGATCTGGTAGGCTTCCCGCGTGTTGAAGGTGCCCTGTGGCCTATATCCCCACCGAAGGATATACTTGATAGAACTTTAATACAAACACAATTATTATATTAATGGGAAATGAACCCTTTTTTAAAAGCTTGGTCCAATCTCAAAACAAAGTGTGTAGAAGAATTTTAAAGAGATAGACTATGAAATTTGTAAATGAAAATGTCTTCATGATGCAACAAAAATGGCATGCCAAAGAAATCCAAATATGGGGGGTTACCTTAAGACAATGTATGAGATGAGTAGCATGAATGCAATGTGGAAGATCATCAAAATTGCACTCCATTAAACATGCAAATTTTAATAAATCATATGCCATGACATTATTTCATTATGATTGAGTAGAGATAAACTTGTCCATGTTCATGATACACTAATGTTGTTGGATTTGGGCTAATCCATTGCTAGTAATGCTTGTGTAAATCATGTGTGATCTATACAACATAAAACCTTTATTTGCTCAATGATCAAGGCACATTAGGCATGATCTTACTAAAAACAAGAAATGGGAATAGAGTTTTCAAGGGATAATAACATTGAAACCTCTTTGAGTATATTATACATATAAAATTGATTAGTAATGTAGTGTCAAGGTGGGAATGAGACAAGACTAAGGAACAAAGCAAAAAACAAGTCTCGTGGTTAAAGTTTTGGTAATATGGATTACTAAAATATGTTGTTGAGTAATTCCTCTATATAGTTTGTTTCTTTTGAACTAAATAAATGGTCGCATTGAAGTGCTTTGATTTAGTCAAGTAGCATTTTCATTACTAACTAGAATTGACGTGAAATGCATGATATGGAGGTGCAAAATAATTTAGCTTTAAAAAAATCTAGTTGTGAAGGCCTTGAAATTTATGAGATTGTTGGTATGATTAATCACCCTTTTGTGATAAATGATATTTATCTTTTTTCAAGAAGCAAATGTATAATACATTTTTAAAAATTTCATCACTATCCATGGAGAAAATTTAATAGAAGGACGCGGTGTAGAACTAAGAAATTTCATCATAATATTTGTAAGAACTACAAAATATTTGAATATTTGACAATACATCCATGCATGATAGCCTTGTCCATTTGTATGGAAATTTACCAATTGTTCATTTTTATGTGAATCCTTGTTATCATTGTCATTGGGGAAGGGTAAATAGTTAGGCCTTGATATTTGACACATTGTTTAGATTTTGAAGATTTGTGTTTAAATTTACATATCGTTTTTGTAGGTTTCTATCATAAGTGCAAATTCACTTAAGAATGTCACTGAACCAATTTATGGGTATTTTTCTTATTAGCCTTGACAAGATGCATTGGAGACATGCTTATATCATGTAATATTTACAAGTATGTGGCTCAATAATACTAGGTGGTTGCATCAGGAGTAGATGTGTAAATTAAAAAGATTGAAAAAGTAGAGTGTTTAATGTAAAAGTGAAAGAAAGTTAAATAAAACTAGTAGATCATAATGATAATAAAAATTATGAAAAAAAACAAGCCATAATTATACAAAGAAATATGAAAAATATGTTGGCACTTTTCTTATACAACCAAGTTATTATAAAATCAAACTTTAATATAAGCAACCACAAACTTCGTTAAACCATATAAATACTAATTTCACAACTAATAACCACATAGCTATGAGTTTTGCAATAGCAAACAAGCACCAAAAGAACTAAAATAATCTCCAAATATGTTTTATTGATTGGAAGACAATTGAAAACATATGCAAGACATACGATATGATCTCAATAACCCCCAAACCCATATTACACAATGCCCAATGGAGGTGGGAAATAATAGCCCCACCAACTCCATTTACAATACAAACCCTTTTTACATTTATAACCCCATGTTTTGTCATTAATACAAAATAATCCATAAATCCACTACCTCATAATGACCATAACTATGAGAAAAAAAATCAAAGTTGTGTTCATAAACAATTAGGGCCTAAGAGGCCCCCATCATTATTCATTGACTTGTCCTCGAATCAACCAAGGAAGACGCATGCGAACTAGAATCCAAATCACAACTATCGCAATAGTCCACACTTGAAGAATCTACTCTTGTATCTTCTCTTCTCAAGCTCTGACTTTAGGGAATCCCAATAGTCACACATCAAACATCAATCTGCAACTAGAACAAGGTACATGAAGTGCATGGCAAGAAGAATACCAAGAAATATTACCCCGCCACAACTTTAGATCTGCAAAAGTTATCTCAACACAAATTCTAAGTAAACAAGATTGTTGTTATCACCTAAGCAACATAATTGGAAAACTATAATTGAACACACTAAACCCATGGTGTCGCAAATCACCCATGCAAAATAGTTTATAAAGAATTACCAATCCCAACCACTGACCATTGAGATGCATATAAAGCCATGACCTTGAGCCTAGGAACTTTGAAACATTATCCCAATATGGTGCAACTACAACTAAGAAAATAAAATCCCTTTACAACACCCAATCTTAGACTTATCCAACTCATAAGCATCATAAAACTTAATGGAAATCTAGTTGGGATCTTAATTTCATAATTTGATGATTCTCTAGGAGGAACTTGATACTTTCATTTTACTATGTTCGAAACAATATTTAGTTTGATATTCATAATTTAATTGCTTAAAGATATTGATACTTTCATTTTACTATGTTCAAAACAATATTTAGTTTGATTTTTATAATTTAATTACTCAAGAGTATTGATATTTTCATTTTACTATGTGCACATATAAAAATGAAAGTTTGAATACTATTTATTTTGATTTTTTTAGGTGTCTAATAAACTTTGTCAATCTCATAGGAAGATAACATCAACATCATCATTAATAAAAATGTACACATCTCTTCCCTAACCCATCTTTAGCTAAAACATAGGTTGGAAAAATGACTTTGATAAATGTTTAGAACATTGGAACATCCAAGATGGTATAATCCTCTATGAAAAAAACTTAAAATTGAAAACAAAGTGATGAAAATATCAAAGACAAAAGAGAGACAGGTTATAAAAAATGATTTGAAAATCCTTCCTACCCTAATAAGGTTGCAAGTTTCAAAATTAAGAACTAATTTTAAGGTGCACAACCAAACTAAGAACTAACTCTTAATTTTATAACCAAGATGACAAATGTACCCTTATGAAAACTCCAAAGGAAAAAAGAACACTATAATCTATGTAACCTAGAGGAGATTGAAGACAAGGCGTATTTCCTTCTAAGATGCCCATTACACAATAATATTATAACTAACTCTATGGTGCATAGTGAAAATCATAGATGAACACTTCAAAAAACTCGGGAAAAAAAACTATTCTATGCAACCTAGAGTAGATTGAAGACATTCGTTTTTTCTAAGTTACCCTCTCTACAACAATATTTAATGTGCTTATAGTGATATTCGTAGTCACAACATAGTTCATACAATCCATGACCAAATTGAGTTTGAAAACAAAAAGCAAATAATAACTCTTTTCTGATTGTTTGAATGCCAGGTGGGACATTCACCTATGTGAAGTCTAATAGGTTACCCCTTCCCAATAATGACCAACAAAATGTGCACAACCAAACTAAAAACTAACTCTTAAATGCATAATCAAACTCACAAATGGACCCTTATGAAAACTCATTGGGAAAAAATACATTGTATTATATGCAACATAGAGAAGATTGAAGACAAGTCTCATTTCCTTCTAAGGTGCCCTTTATACAACAATATTAGAACTTTGAGGTGCATAGAAAAAAATCATAGATGGACACTTCAAAAAACTTCTTGGGAAAAATGATATTTAATGTGCTTATAATGATATTGAGTTCATAAAATCCACAGCCAAATTAAGTTTAAAAACACAAAAGAAAATAATAACTTTTTTGGGGGCCTGTGAAGTTTAATAAGTTACTCCTTCCCAATAATGACCATCAACTATGTCTTTCCTCCCACTCAAGCTTTGTGGGACATAGTCACGTAGGTCATCTCTTGCTTCCCACAATCCCAAGAAGTTGGGTGGTGTATAGACCATTCCATTAAGGACATCCTTCGTAGAGGGAAATAAGTAGGTACATCTCAAAGAGTAAGTAGATAGGCCTCCTCCCTAACATGAGGAGAATGGTCACTAAATCTATGAACTCGTGGTAGGGATGGCTAACAAATATCTTGGGAAGAGAATAACAATGCTTTTATTTAAGTTAAATTAGAATTTCATTATTTTTATTATTAAACCAAATTAAAATAAACATTCTACAATTTGGACTTTTTCCACCCATCATCACCTAAATCCCACTATAGAGGGAATTCCAATTTTTCATTAATTGAGCATAGTTTTGAAAACATGAATTCTAAATAAACATAACATCATTATAAAAACTTAACACTTAATTAAGTATAGTTTTTAATATTAATGTATTAAACCTGGATTTATCAAGGGCACAGAGGAATCAAATCTCTTGAGGTGAAAACCTTTTTAAGAATGCAAAACTTGAAGAAAGGTTAGAAAGTTAATCCCTCTAGATGCTTATACTTGATATATACAGAGTTAAGGTAGATCTATGTTAGTAATTTTCATTAACCTATGTTAAATTTATTTATGTACTAATTAAGAGTGAAATATCATGTCACTCCATGTTAAGTATTAATTATCTATCAATTACTCCATGAAAGAATAACACATTTTCCTTGTATTGGGGTGTAAAAAACACTTATCAATACATTAATATTTTTTAAATTAATTTTTTCAATACATTAATATCTTTTAAAATTAAATTTATTATATATAATAAATTTTAAGATTACATTTAAAATTTTAAATTCTTACATTTATATCTTTTAAAATTAATTTTATTATATATAATAAATTTTAGGATTACATTTAAATTTTTAAATTCTTACATTAATATATTTTAAAATTAATTTTATTATATATAATAAATTTTAAGATTACATTTAAAATTTTAAATTCTTACATTAATATCTTTTAAAATTAATTTTATTATATATAATAAATTTTAAGAGTACATTTAAATTCTTAAATTCTTATACAGTCAAAATAACTTAAAACTGGCAGCTAGCCATTTCTCCCAAAGGAGCTTGATATCCTCATACACACCTTAATCTTTCAAGAGGACAAAATATCTAAATATATGCAGTAATAGTATAAAGAGAAGATTACTATGTCCGTATCAATACCACCATAATGCCCAGGCTAATATCGGTTATCAATACCACGAAGAAACTCAGGCCTGATAAAACCACGAGGTATATTATGTTGCAATTTTTTTTATAAACTTCTTCATTTTTATTCATTTAATTTAACAGTACGTGACACTACCAACTAGAAAACGAAGTGCCATAGATTCACGCCACGTGGCGAGTCAACAGATGTCGGATCTAGCCGTTGGATGCATGCCAAGTGGCGAGTCATGAGCCACCGGATCTAGCCGTCGGATGGACATTGCGTGGCGCAACAAGAGCCGCCCGATCGAACCGTTGGATGCTCACCACGTGGCGAATCCAGAGCCTTTGGATCTAACCGTTGGATGCACGCTACGTGTCGCCAATCGAATGGCAAGGTTAGTTGACCGTACGACTAAAATGGTACGGGTAGCTTCGCATACGTGGCACAGATCCGACGGCCTGACGATCTGAGCCGCACGATCCGACCTGGTGCTTTCAGTGCGTGAAAGAATGTGGAACGATGCATCCTGTACGGCGGTGGACATGAAGAAGACAGAGGAAACTATTCAGGAATTCCCCTCGGCGCTGGCCAAATCATTGAGGAATTCCCTCACCATTTAATGTGCCACTCCCACTCCAAACGACCAACTGGAGGTGGGAAACAATTATTTCCTTCTGTCTCCAACAATTTTTCCAGTCTGAGTTAACGCTTCCCAGAAGGATTATGAGCGGTTGGTCACGCCCAGAGGCAAGCGCTGGAGAAGATGGGTAATTTCCACGAGCTGATCTTCAAGATTAAGGAATTAAGTTTTAAGAGATATTGACCAGTTGACCTGTTATGAAGATAATATTTAAACACGACGGTGGAGCCGGCATCCATTATCGCTCCTTACTCCTTTCTCCCTGCTCCTTTTCGCTCAGGATCGCTCCTTTAACTACCAGCTCTTTTGATTAGTTTCACCAATTGTACATCGCCCGCATGTTAATTATTTGTTGTAAGGTGTGGAATTCATTCATAGTGCACTTTCCTTCGAAATGGCTTATCAATTTTCCAGGCTACGCCTCTGGTCTCCACTATGTACGGATCATGTAGATTACCTTTCCATCTTTAATTTACACTAATTTTTTAATAAATGTGTTTTTGAAGTTAAGATTTAATATTAATAATTTATTATTAAAATAAGTTGATATTAAAATAAAAGAGTTAAAACAAATTATAACAACATCTATATAACACATATAATATAATATAATATAAGGTTTTAGTTTAAATTGATATTTAATATTATCAAGTTAATATTCAAAATATTGAAATAAGAAAAAAAAAAGTTAAAACAAATTACCATATTATCTATATTATAAATTTATTTTAGAAAATTTAATATGAGCTAAGAAGGGAAGGACTATGCCTAGTTCTTTTTTTCTTCAAACACTAATGTAGAGAAGTCATGGATATACCTTAAGTAAATATGTGTAGTTTGTTTGTAGTAAGTACAAGTTAGTCAAGCCATTGTGGTTGAGGAAAGGCAATGCCACACATTAGAGATGACAAAAAGTAAAAATTTGGTAGAGACTCTTAGGTCCATGATAGTTGGTATCAAAACTCAAGTTGTCTAAGAAGGTGGTTTCATAACCTTGTTAGATGATCTTCACTATGTTTCATAAGGAATCAATAGGTTTGGAGGATGGTTTGACCATTTCAAGACAAATTTGAGTTCATGTTTCAAATAGGAGGTTTCTTGGGAGGTTTGGGCCCTCATTGAGGCAACATCTAGTAACACAAGTGTTAGAATGACTCCTCTTTCAATAGTTGTCCACAAGAGTGCTAGTAGTCGTTGGAGATTGGATGAAGGTAGAGGATGAAACTAGAAGTAGTTGTTGCAGGCTACTGAGGGTATGAGAGTAGCTTGTTCGAGTGTCCAACCAGGCCTTAGAGTGCATTTCAACCAAGTCAATATACATAGAGCAGTCAAAGGGGAAACACCTCAGAGTGTCTTGGGTTCAAGTGCAGTTTGGTCTAGGAGTTCCCTGACATACCTTTTGAAAATGACATTGCATGGTACCCATTGGCATGCCACTTAAAGTAAAGGTAAAACTCTTTTCTTTAAGAGGTCATGAATACTAAGCTTCTATGGTAGATGGAAGGGAGAATTTCTTTTTGGGGGCATCTTTGTAGTCGATAGATGCTTTGGCTTGCAACCAAGGGAAAAATCTCAATCAACATTTTTTTGTGGATCTAATCATCAATAGAAGGAGAGTACAAGTAATGGTGGATTTTGGTTCCTCACACAACTTCTTGAGAAAATAATTGGCAAGTGAACTCAAACATAGAATTGGATCATGCAATGCTTTAGTTAAGGGGACAATTCTAAGGCTAAGGTAGTAGCTATGGTTACATTTGCATTGGACAAATGGTTGGGCCATGCAAACTTTATAGTATCACAGACAAATTAATTTGTAGTCATTCTTGGACAATAATTCCTAAGGAGAATGTAGTTAGTTCTCATGCCATTTGTAGACAAGTTGGTGATACTTCATTGATGAAAGACTTGTGTTGCACACAACAACAAGGAATTCAAATGAAAAGGTGTGGACTATATCTTCATTTACCATGAAGAGGGAAACCAAGTAGTCAAAGTCTAAAATTTATGCAATAGTTATGAATAGGTGAATGACAATGGAGTCGAGACACCCATTCCACCAAAACTTACCAATGTGTTGGACAAGTTTATAGATAAAATGCATAATTCTTTGCCTAAAGTGCTCTCGCCTAGGCACACTGTAGGCCATCATATTGAGATCGAACCAAGGTTGCAACCTCTAGCTATACTCTAGAGCACCTTACTAACTTTTTAGACACAAGTTAGAAGAGTTGAGGTGATAATTAACTAAGATCATTGATGCTAGTTTCATCAAGCCTTCTAGGTCCCCATATGGTGAACTAATCCTCTTCAAAAAGAACAAGGACACACCAGAGCAAAGTTGGTTAAGCCCAAGGTTTTCTGAGTTTTATAGAACCAAAACAAAGTTCTATGAAGCCTGGTTTTTTTGGGTGACTTCCTTAGGTTAGGCCTATTTTCCCCAAGATATTTTAGACATAGAAAACAAAAGACAAAAATGTTATTTATCAAGATCCATAATCCTAGGATTAGGGTGAGGGATGAAGAAAACCCAAAGTCTCGATTGTCTTTTGGTTGGCATGCTTGCAACGCATGTTTTCCAAACGACTTGTGGAACACTTGTTGGAATCTGGCTTGTCGTCGTCCCCTTCCACTTGGATAGGGTGCTCGCGGGTTTCGATCTAGGAACCTTTATCCACTGGTCGACTCTTTGAGCCTCCTAGGTGTCCTCGTTTATTTCCTGGAGAAAATTCCATATTGTGCCTTACAGAAAATATCAAAATTTGCGTCTAAGATGTAGATGGCATGACATGTGGCTTGGTTCTCTAGCTGATATTGTGCGATGGCATGTGCCACTATATATTTTTTCATCCAATATACCTCGACCAACAATAAGTACTTGGTCTCCTGAGTCCTTGTTTGTCCAGGGTCTAGCACATAGTTTTTTTCCTCTCGAAGAATGTCCTCATCCTTAGTACTCTTTCGTTTATTCAAGACTGATTCCTGCAAATTCTCCATAAATATTTTTTCCACAAGTGAGCAAAGTATCTAGTACCAATTACGAGCCTCCCTTGCTGCTCTTGTTGCTCTGTTACTAGCTCTGGTGGTATTGTTTGTTGGTTGATTCCATGACCATTAAATAGGAGAGAGTAAAACTGATCGTTAAGTAAGAATTAATGAGAATGGTCAAAGTGTCCATTGAGATTGCACAAGTTATTTTTTTATTATTATATAAGGTAGTCGTTGAGGAGGAATAATGATTAATAAAAATAATTAGTGAAAAAGTAATCAAAAAAATTATGACGATTTAGGGTTAGTTACCTAGGAAAGGGAAACGATGAAGATATAGTGTAATATAATAATTTGATGTAAAAAGTAATGGGGAACAATAAGGTGATGTGTTAAGAGTATTATTAAATCATCGAGAGAGAGAGAGGATAAACAAAAGGGTAAGGATGGAGAATGCAAAATGTAAAACCTTGTGGAGAGATGAAGAAGTGGGGAGATTATATTTGAGTATAAATGCAAGTTGTAAGGTCATGTGACCTAGGATGACGATGAAAGAGATATGATTAAATAGTAAGGATACATATCAAGAAAGATAAAATGATGATTTAGCGAAAGGACATGTGGGAGGTAAGTGATGAGGGCCAAATAGTTAAAAATATAATTAAAAAATATGGTAAAAATATGTAAAGGGAAAGATGTATAGTGAGCAAGAGGTAAATAATGAAGGTAGTCTAAAAATAATGTAATAACAAAATGTGATAAAATATGTATTATCATAATGTATTGTGATACATTATTATATATTGTTAGTGTAAAAAGAAGGGTTGAAAACAAGAAAACTGAAAGATAAAGACAAATATATCTGAAGTAATCAAAAGAGGGGGAAGAAGTGATGTAATAAGGGAGAAGGATAGGAGAAAAGTTAATGTGAAATAACCTAATAAGATAAAGCGGCGAATAAGAGACAAATAGGGAGCAAGAGAGGAGGGTAGAGCAGTTAGAAGAGAGAATAAAGGGAAGGGTAAGGTGAGAAAGGGCATGTTAATGGAAGAAGAAAGAGAAAAAGGGATAAAATTAGGGAGGAGGAGAAAGAAGGATAGCAAGGCTAACTAGAGAAAAGTGGAAAGGTCCAGGAGGGGGAAGGAATGAGGTCAGGGGGAGAGCTAGGGAGAAGGATACCTAATTATCAAGATTGTGGATGGTGGGTTTCTAGGATTGGCTTAGTTTGTAGCCATCTAAACCAATCTTGGTAACCCACCATCCACTTGAATACCAACTAGATAGGGAAGATAGGAAGCTGGTGGGTTTTAAGCAATATGGTGGGAAAGTCAAATTTTGACTATGCTAAAAAATGTTACAACACATCTAACAATAATTAGCTACCTCTAATAATATCCATCAAAGGCTAGTGATCGCAAAAAATGATAATTCAATGGGATAGATAGCAATGTTCAACAATAATCATGACAAGTTAAAATACTACATGTCCTTTCTTGAGGTGTACAATGTACAAATCAAGACCTCAACTAGACTAGGTCACTCTTGTTCTGAGGAAAAATAGTTCTTTATAGATATGGTCTATGTGCTCACCCAAATATTCTCAACAAGTAGCCATAACTTTATCCTTTGAACTTCTTTCCTCAAACCACTACTTCACCACCCTTCATCAAAACCATCTATAGTTCCATGTTTTTAATAAGTTCATTTCAATCCAACAACATCCTAGATTCTTTTTCAACCCCTTGTCTTTTAACATTTGTCTTACCTTTTTCACATTCTCCCACCTTTCAATAGCAACATAAATGTTTGCAAGCAACACATAAATTCCAACTTTTTTAGGGTTTCGCTCAAGAAGATTTTTTAGCACATGTTTTTCCAACTCTATGTTGCAATGAACTATGTGTAAGACCCCTATTTCCCCCAACTTGTAATTAATCATGATTAATGATTGCCATGCGATGACACATAGACATTGTAGTTGTATTATTGTTTAATTGTAAATGGAAACAACTAACTATGGGGGTGAAGCCTTAAAGTACTAGCCATGATACCACTATAGGAATGATAGGAGATTCTATTAAGCTAAAGGACCCCAAGCCACCTTGTTGAAGTATTATGATCATTTCCCTTAGCCCTGATTTCAAGGAAAACCAGTTAATGAGGAAGGACTGGTGGTTGAGAAACCAACCACCCTCAATGATTGTAAGTATGGAGGGTTTTCTGAGGTGATAGAAAGCTATCAGTTAGAGGACAACATGAGATATGGAGGGTTGTCTACCACGAGTCCCCATGATTGACCCACTGGTGTGTTCTGAAAGAAGAAAAGGGACAGGTCGAGAACCTTCCCAGGGACTTTACGTGTAGGCGATCCATGAATGTGTTGAAATATTGTAACTGCAAAGAGTATTCTACTTATTATTATTATTTGGGTAATTTATTTATAGATCAAATCCCCTTTTTTGGATTGATCATGTCGGGCATGGTAATTGACCAAATCCCCTTTTGTGGATTGGTCAAACCCTAAAAGTATCATGCAAATTAAGAAGTCGGCCCCCATGCCTAATTAAAGTGGTTTTAACCACTAAGAAGACAAGTCGGCCCTTCGCAATGAAGAGACACCTTTTCAACACCTACCAGTTTGTATAAATAAAGGAAGCCAACGCCTCATTATCTCACTCACTCAGCTCACTCATTTAGTGCGCAAGTTTGAAGGAAGCTGCAGTTGCCAGTTGTCAGGAGAAGGAAGAGAGAGAGAAACATTGCTTAGTGTTGGATATTCTCTAGTGTTTGGTTTATTGTCTTGGCATTGTATTGGCTATCTATATTAAGGAATTTTTTGCTGGGTTTTCTTCCCCATG
>SNQJ01S0020581.1:50190-92115 GCA_010110895.2 Picea sitchensis | reverse complement strand
GTAACATCGGTGATACTATTATCTAATGGAATAAAGGACAAAAGGAATTTTGAGCAATCGTTAATGTTGTTCACGTGTATATGGGATTATTCTACATATGCAATTGTATTTTACAATTTCTTGAATGATATGTAACATGAATTATTTATGTGTGTATTTTTTGAGTTATTTGACGTTTATGTTAATTAATAGATATATCATGGATGATGTTAAAAGTGTAATTTATAACTATTTATGATTATATTTTTGTCATTGTTGCTTCAACCTATTGTTGTTAACATGTACTATTTATGCTATCAATAATATATTTTCATATTGTGTCTATATTTTAGAGATGTTCCTGATTAGGATAGGTTAGAAATAGTTAGAATAGATCATGTTTGATGTTCATATTGTTCAAAATATTAACAATAGCCTCACGAGGATAAATCCCCTTGTGATTTTAAAGAGGTGCTACTCCTCTGTTATTTCTTAAACTGAATTATGAAAAATACAATTTAAAAACAAAAAGTATATTCAAAAAGAAAGGTTCCTAAGATAAGGACCAATAAATTATTTAAAAAACAAAAATTGATATCTTTACAATATTATACAGAAATAAAGAAAAAATCATATAGGATTAAAACATTCCTCACATCCATTACAATATAAGAAAGATTTGGTCATATCATAAGACATAAAAGATATAAGGAAACAATGCAGAGAAATTTAAATGAGTATCACATTTAAAAATGAAAGTGAATATGATAGGCACACTCCAAAAATATCATGCTTAGAAATTTAAAAGTATGAGAAATCATTAAATTTGTTCCTTGAGATAGTTCTCTTGGGAGTTCAAAAAATATATTTTGGTTTTACAATAAAAGTAAAATGAAAGCGTTCATCCAAATGGACTGGTATGGGGCTCTCATGGATGTTTAAAAGGTAGAATTGGATCTAGAAGAAAAAGAAGAAAGTGATTAGAAATTGGATATGAGTTTTCAAAGAATGAAAAAGCACAACTAGGTGATTCCTAATAAAGAAGTATAGAAGATGGAAAATTATGAAAGATGATCGATTGACCTACTTCAAGCATAATGGGATATCTTCACTGAATGGGCTATCTTCTTGAATTCCCTTTTTGTGACAAAATATCTCCCTCTTCATTAGTTGGATGGGATTTCCTTTATATTTTATTTTGCTGGAAATACCTGACCGGTTGCAGGTGCTTCTTGATTTTATTCAGTTATTTTAATTAAATCATATTTTAATCAGTTCTCAATATATTCTCTCATTGGTTCCACGATTATTTATTTTCTCACTTTAATATCAAATAATGAATTTTTAAGATCTTTAAAATCCATCAAGAGTTGATGGAGAGTATCCTCAATATCATTGTTTTTGTTCAAACAACAGACCAACCAAGTCTCTACCTTTGTCTCTAAATATTCGGTGAAGTTGTTGAACTTTTCTATTGATGAAATCTTTAATGAGTCAAACTTTCCTTCAATTTTTTCTTTTGACAAGAGTATTGAATTCATAATGAAGTGTGGTTCCTCCACATCTTCAGTCGACCCGACTAGTTCTAATTCAATCAACTTTAAATATAATTCACCTCTTTTATACTTTTTTATTTTTTATTTTTTAGAACTTTTTGTCACTTGTGGGGCCAACATTTCAACCGTTGGCTAAGAAACCAAAACCCATGGGAATATAAGCCATCAAAATAACTTTGAGATCGCACCCAGCCTAAGCTGCACCAACCTTTAACATGGTTGGATTTTTGGGTGTCTCCTCTTGACTAAACACATTGTAAGGGTATTGAACTTGGGTCGCCTAACAAATGAAAACCACACCTTAAACGATTGAGATAGAAGGAATTGAAATATTTTTACACTTATGACATCACACTCAGCTAGCATTTCCTTTCAAATTTTGATTCTCTCAAGTCAAAATGCCTTTACTTTTTTTAAACGGATTGTCAAAGGAAAATCCTCTTCTTTTCTCCAGAATCCACCAAGACCTCAAACTCTTTCACTGAAAGTATGAATATCCCCTTTTGTAAAATTATTCATCATTTTCAAGATCTTCTTGAAGATACTTCCTGAAATGTATCATTTTTTAGCCTAAAGAGACAAAGATTATTGTCAATTCCCAAGTTTCAAGAATCAAGGAAATTCTTTTTTCGATGTTTTCACCAACATATCTCCTGATAGAAGTATGCAAACTTGATGTTCCTTTTAATATTAATATTGATTCTAGTGTTCCTTCAAGAGTTCTCAAGGGATCTATAGTGGCAACAGGACTAGAAAACAATGGTGGGGAAGTCAGAACATTTTCCAGTTCTCTCACTCTATCTTCTAAAATTTCATTTTAATTCTTTATATCTCCAATTGACATTTTTAAATATTTTCATGTGGCCTCATGGAATTCTATGATATTTGAGGGTGGAACCCCCTGAAAGCGAAATTTTGAATTCCATTTTTCTTGAATCTTCTTATTTTTTGCATTGACCTTTTCGATGACTAACTTTATTAAATTTTTATTGAATGTGGCACAATGCAAGGTAAGAGACTCCTCTTCAAATACGATTGTCTCTTGAGTAGCCAATTATCTTGCAATTGTTCTTCTTTCTTGTAGCATTTGTTCTTCACCTACAATTTATATTTCTTCAATGCTTATATTGAGTTCCATATATTATAGGACAATTTCATTTCTAGGTATTTCTTCACTTTCTCCCTCTTTATTTGAAACTCTTTTCCTCTTACTAGAAATTAGGAGATTTTGTTCTTTTTTCTAGATTTCCCTTAGGAAGGTTTTGTTCTCCTTCGTCATCATAATTATCAATCTAGGAATTTATTTGTTCTTGAACTGAATCCTGGGGTTTTCCTTTCAATAGGAATCTTTTTTTAGAAACATTTGGGGACCATGAAATTATCTCATTTACAACTCTTCCTCATTGTCTATGTTAATCAATTATATTGATGACTGTCTCAATATCGTCTTGCAATTTTTCCATGGTTAACCCTTGAGGGTTTTGACTGTCACCTTCTTCTTCTCCAAATATGAATGTTTTGGAAAATGACATGATATATCCTACATATGTCATGTGTGTCATAATTAACTTATTAGGGTCAAAACCATTGATTTAATTTTCTTTCTTGAGATTGAATAAATCAAGCTGAGTTGATATTTCATCACGATGGGTAATGCTTTTTACAATTATTTCCTCAATTTTCCATGGTAATGGAATGAGTTGTTTTTCCTTTTCTTGTTGAATAAGTGAGATCAAAATTTATATTGTTTACATATCTCAACTATAAATAGTTTATCAAAAACATAGTATGCCAAGTATGAAGGTTTCTCATGCGAATAGTAGAGTCTAATAGCAATAAAATTTTCCATGGCGTCTAAACTTACTTTTTGGTCTAAGAAAGATGAATATTCTAGGGATAATCTTGATGTAATGGGTCCATGAATTAGCCTTTTAAAAGATGAGATAAAAGCATTTTTCATTTCATAGAAGTGATATACGACCTTTTTTTCCAAAGTGCGGAGTATCACATTTGCATAGGGTCCAATTTATAGTTTACTTTTTTAGCCAAGGGCAGGCCATTGAATATGTGACAGTAAGTCGTGAAAAAAATAAGATATGAATACATATAAAACCTTTTATTACTTTAGAAATTTCCCAACTGGAAATATAACTCACTTGAAATAATCCTAGCCCAATTGAAGATGACATTCTCATGAATTGGGAAGTACAGTATGTACAAAGGAATCTTAGGAACTATAGTTGTAGACTCCTATCCAGTAATTTTGGAAAACAAGCAGGCTATTTCTCAGTTGGGTTATTTAGTAAACTTACCTAAATGTTTGAGAGGTATTCAGGAAAAAATGTTGGGTCTTCGAGGTAGTCTTGCAGAAGTTCGAATCCTCATTTTTTCATCTTCAATAAGTCCTCAGCTTCGAAACTCTTGAAAATCATCATTGGCTCTGGCCCCTGGGAGCTTGAACATCCTTTTAAATGTTGAGGGAGATAAAGAGATGGGTAATTCTCTCTGTAACTGAATAATTATTCATTCTTCATCAAACTTGTCAATACACCATGAAATTAATTCCTTAAAGTTATAAACTTCTAGAACACAACCCTCCAATGCCATTCCTTATGTCCAAATCTTGTTTGAATTCTTTTCCAGGGGTGGTAATGTATAATAATACATGTAGGTCTGTGACCATTGAAATATTTGGTCTTCTCATCCCAAAAGGTTGATAGTATCTTTGCAGAACTGTTCCTTTGTTTGATTTGTCATACTTAACCAAGGTGACAGACATAATGAACAACTCTTTTCAAATTGGTATTATCAAAATACACTTGTTTATCTCAACATGTTACAAGGCTAATGTAATGTCCCCACTTTGGGACATCATCACAGGGCAGAGATTTATGATGACCAGAGTAGCCAGATGGATGCTAGAGTGAATACAGGGGTATTTGAGAGGCATTGTGGGGTCCATCTTGCATTGATGATCACATTCCATCATTATGAGCCATTCCGCACAGGTTGGCTTTGGTTTCGTTGCATTCCGACGATTTCCATGATTTTGACTATATTGAGCTATAAGTCAATGGAATTCACTGAAGAGGTCATTTTGGGCATATTACTTGGAGGAACCTCTCAGTGTAATAGCTCATTGGAATCGAGAGGAGAAACACTACAGGATGGGATGGCTAGAAGTGACTTTCAAGGGCCAGGGAAGCCACAAGGAGAGATAAGGAGCTTTTCAAAGGTAAAAAGGTTAATTAATTAATGAAAGTGATTTAATTAATTAATTAAATATTAATAAAATGAAAGTCACTTTGGAGGGACAAGGTGAGACAAAAAGTATAAAGGAAAGGCAAGGGCCTCTTCTCATTCATTCATGTATGATCTTATTTTGATTTCTTTCATTCATGTAATGATCCATTTTGATTGCTTCTAACAAGTGAGCCCAATATTAGGGTTTTGATGGTTTTGACATAACAAACCCTAGAGGATGATCTGCAGGAAAGATTCCACCTTATCTGTCCCAAGTCATAATGGAGATGCAATACCTCCCAAACCATCTTAGTCTTATATACTCACAGGAGGGATCACATCGGGCCATGTGACAGAGAGGGTGCACCAATTGCTGAGGGATTCCAAAGCAAGAGGGGTGCACCCATCTTGAGAGATTCACAGGAGATTGGCGGTCACAGATTCATCACTGGGTTTTACTATGTGGCCTTGGACATCGATCTAGTGCTTTCTGAGATGCTTTTTATGGCTCGTATTATTTCTTGAGCAATGGGGGCGAATTGAAGAGAGCGCTTGATATCCAAATATCTAGTCTGTTTGGAGGGGGTTACACTTCAAATCTGACACTAAGACTTCACCTATTGACTTTCTGTGCTGTCCCACCATACTGAGAGCGAGCACTTGAGGGCCTCCCCAGGGCTTCTAATTATCTAGGGTTTCACCATCCAGCAAGGCACCATCCAAGGGGGACTGCATCTACAGATTGAGAGCGATCTTGAGATCTCGGACACCAAGCTGTTCTACCATCAACCACACCCATTAGCTGTTACATTTAATAGGCGACGTACTTTGGCAACAAAATAGAAAGTTATTGAGGGTTTCAACCCCATTGAGCTGCATTCTTCACTGAGAGTTTGGCATTCACCGGGCTTGTATTGATCTTCATTTCTTGTTCATCCTTTGGAGGCATATTTTGCATTAACGGGAGGATTTTGTAGTGCCTATCTATTGGTTCATCTTCTTGGATCCATCTGTTGATCATTCCTGATCGACATCTTCATTGTAGCAGTTTCTTTTACAGAATAAAGAAGATTTTATGTGTTTTGGCTTGTCTATCTTAATGCATATGGTTGAGGTATGTTCCATGGTTATCTCTTTCTGTTATTTGTTGCATACACACATATAAACACATCTAAAAGGTAGATCAGCAAAGTGTTTGACGAAATACCTCACTCAGAAAAAGTTTTAAAAGTCACCAAAACAGTGATGATCCTTGCATAATGGCTTGGGATCATTACAGCTGATCTTAACTCAAGTATAGCGGTATTAACACTTATATGAGTGGTAGTCATTTCCAAAAATTATAATTTAATTCACATTGGGAAATGTGATAAGACGGAATGTAAAATGTAGTGGGGTGGTGAACGATCGAGAGAGCAGACAAGAGGGGCAATGGATGATCGAGGTAAGTGGTGATGGAGACAATGGGATGATATAAGGATTAGGATGACATGTTGATTGAAAGGAAGGATTATAGAAGCATCAGGATGAGTGTACAAGAGAGACAACAAAAAAACAAAAAATCGGGAGAGAAAAAATGCAGAACAACAAACAATCAGGAGAGTGGACAAGTGGGACAATGGATGATCGCGATTGTTCTCTACACACACAAGTGAACATCCAATTCCAAAATTTTTAAGTATAAGTTCATAATGAAGGTAAAAAATATCAAGTGATTATTATGTGGGTCATGGAAGTTAGCCCTAGTGAGATAAATATATTAGGAACCCATAATGATCTTCAAATTCTCTAAATGTGGAGGAACAATTGAAATGGAATGTAAAAGGAGAATTGTATGAGATTTATCACACTTATGGGTCAACAATAGTTTTCATTTGCTTTAATTATATTAGATTTTAGATTAGTAAGAATTATTTTTGGGGACAATTTATTTGTCTTCCTCTTTTTTCTTTTAATTCTTAGTAACTAGGCCCACATATTGGTTGAAACTTGCGATCCCAAATGAGAGTGACTCCAATTGGATCTCACCAATGAGAATTTTCTCTTACCTGAATGAAAATCCAATTCAACCCGTAAACACTATGTTAATATAGAACCCCCTTATATAATATTAGATACCACGTTATTAATTAATTGAACCCTAATAGGGGCTATAAAACTAGCCCACTTAAAAAAAACATGGTTGTCTTCTTGTGACTAAAACAATATGGTAAATATGTGAAAATTTTTGGGATTTAATTTCTTTTGTATTATATCTCACTTGTTCCTTTCTCAAAATATTATTTTCTACGAATTTAAAATTTTCAATGTTGCATTGAGACTAGTGTGGAGGGAAGTATATGTAATTTAAAGCTAAGGAAGGAGGTTATAGGTGATGTTGATAGGGGAATTAAAGGAGGTTTGGGTGATGTTGATGGAAGAAGTCATAAAGGGTCTGACAAAGAAGGATTCGTATGAATATTATATTGTAAATAATACGCTATTTTGGAGGCACTTAGAGGCAATAAAGTATTAGTAGGGGATGCCTCATAATTTATTTGTCTTTAAATTACAAAGGGATGGGTAGACTTATTAATAGATGAGCCCTAAGGAGGATATGGAGTCTCAAAATCCTAATTTATTATTACTACAAGGAACTTTAGTGGATGGGGACAAAGTTGTTGCAAAGTTAAGGAAGTTAGTAGGGTGGTGGGATTTCATATTTGTAGATGCTTGTGGGTGATTGGGGGGGCATTGATTACCAATTGGAGGGATAGATCTTTATCCTATTCTAACTTTTGGTCCTTTTAATTAGGATGAAGAGCTTCTCTCTACTCACATAATTTGGATAAAATGTTATTTGTCTTGAACAATATATGGATCCAATTTCAATAGGGTGGCATATTGGGAGAAAGTATTTAGTATGTTCCCATCAAATACAATTTTTGTTTTAGAGGGTGGCATATTGGCAGAAAGTATTTAGTATGTCCCCATAAAATACAATTTTTTGTTTGTAGAGGGAGACCTCACTTTTTCAACAGGTAGGTCTAAAATATAGGGCTCGTCTAGTCAATTTTATTCTTTCTCTAATTTTTTTTGTGAGGAAATTATAAGAGATGGGTCTTTTGATATGGATGCTAATATTATTAGACCTACTTGGAGAAACAAGAGGGTAGGTGAGAATAGAATTGATAATAACTTGGGATGTTTTATCCTATAATCCTTTTTAAATGATCATTTATGTGTTAGGAAGTGGGATATCACTGTGGGGGAATATGATCATTTTCCATTTTTTCTTGAGATATCATAAATGGGGAGGAACCCTTAGGCCCATTCAAGTTTTATCCAATTGGGTTGGATGACGAAGATTTTGTTAATTTAATGAAATAAAAATGGGTGTGCTATGATGGATGCTCCAATGAGTCAACAACGCTTTAGTTTGAGGACAACCTTTAGAGGATAAAGAAGGAATATTTGCACTAGGCTCATTGGAAAAGACTAAAGAATTAGAAAGATATGTTTTCTATTGAGGTATATCTAGATGGGTTATACCTTCAATATATGATTTTTCATCCAATTGATCATTTCATGTGTAGGGTTAATCAAATTGATCAAAGGAAAAGGAAGATTCTATTACAGAAGGAGATAGCCTAGCAATTAAAAAGTGGATCTCTTGAGTTAGAAAAGAGTACGAAGATACAAAGTATTTTCATCAATACGTTCTTCATGGGAAGACTTCTAATACCATTTCGAATATTATCAGGAGTGATGGGTTAGAGGTCACAATCTTTGAGGATATTTCCAGAGTTGGTGTTGATCATTTCAATGAGATATATAAGGTAGAAAGTATGATTATTATTGCATAAGTGGTAAAACAAAGACTTATTTTTTCCTAAGATTCATGAATTAATAAGATAGTTTTCATTTGATGGAGAATGTATGATCAAAAGTGGAAGTGAAAATAGTAGTTCATTCCTTCCAAAGGGACAATATCCTGGGGCATGATGGATCGTCGATGGAGTTTTTTATAGATTTCTTTGAAATTGTAAAAAAGGATATATTGAGATTGCTTGATGGGTCAAGAAGCACTAGTAAAATATTTCCAAATATCAATGCCACCTTTACATCCCTAATCCAAAAATTTGATGATCATTTCTCTATATATGAATTAAGACCTATTTCTCTATGTAATTGTATTTATAATCTCATGGAAGCAGTAATATCTATGAGGGAGAAGTCTCCATTTTTTGACTCTATATATGATGAATATTTTGGATTTTTATCAGGTAGGAAGATCCATGAATCCATTGTGACATCCCAAGAGTTTTTCCATACAATCAAGAATAAATGACTACAAGAAATGGTTGTAAATATGGATCTCTCAAAGGTATACTATATGGTCATCTAGTTATATTTGAGGATGATGTTCATTCACTCAGGATTCAATGTTCCTTTGTTAATTAGGTGATGAATTATGTTTCATCTATGAGATTTTCAATTTTGATAAATGGTTCATCTTATGTCTTTTTCAAACCTTGTAGGGGGTTGAGATAGCATTACCCCTTATCTCGTTCACTATTTATCATGGTGGAAAAAGGACTGAATAGGTTTCTATTAGAGGTAAAGAGAGTTGAATTGTTCAAAGTAATTAAAATTAGTGTCACTCTTTATCTCTCATGTATCATCCCCGACCACCCAGGCTGGTCTTTCCACCGAAAAGAACCACTCTAACCTCGCTCTGATACCAATTTGTAGCGTCCCCAACCATTCTAGGGTCGAGCCATTCCACCTTACAAAAAGTCTCACTTTCATTTGCAGAAAATACCATACTTAATAACATGAAAACAACATCTAATTTCTAATAACATACATTTATAATGTAAATTTCAATAGACATAACATTCTGCTACAACACATATTTATGAGAAACTAACAGTTAAACATAACTGCAACAACACATGCAATTCTTATAAATATAAAGACATGTACAGGATACACAACATACAAATTAACATAGAAATGGTACTTATCTTTTTATGAGAAGAACACCATCTGCATGAAGACCTTCCACGAACCTCCCATCCTTAGACCACATTGCTCCAAGCTATCAGTAGTGGGTCACCCCTGAGTTAGGACTAAAATTCACCCAGGGTAAAGGGAATCCTATGCTAGGATGAGACTATGGAAAGATGCACAATGAAACATGAAGGATTCCCTCCCAGGAGCCTACTTATTGCCACCGCTCACAGACTCTCATTCCCCACATGCTTATCCCACCCCAGGAATATACACCTTCATTGTTCCACAGTCCATCGACTGCTCCACTTCCCTTCCAGGGATTGAGCAATAGGTCGGATCAGGAATTATCATAGCTCTGTAGATGTTGTTGGAATCCCTCTAGGAGAAATCACTTCCCCAAAAATATCTCTCAGCTGGAGAGAGTTTCTCACAGGCCTGACAACCTGCTTCTTCAAACCATGAGCCTGACAACCTGCCTCTTCAAAACCATAGGCCTGAAAACCTGCTTCTAATGTCCAGCTCCCAAGTCAAACAGGTAACTACAGTAGAAAAATAGGGTATGGGTTCTGGTAATGACAACAAGTTACACCAATCTAGAGAAAACATCAGTAGCAACAACAAAATGAATAGGGAGCGATATGGCTCAAGAACTATGAAATCATGTTCTGCTTCATAGGAAAATGAGTTAGCTTCATGAGTTTCCAAGTTTCATAGGTTGCAAAAGTCAACGATGGAGGAAATGGTTGGCTACATGAATGTTCATTCTAAGTGCGTGTGTGAGTGGAGAGCATGACAAGAATGGTGAGCAAACCCCCATAAACACATAAGCCTCCCATCTTATAAACACTTGGATCACCAGCCTATAAACATCATTACAATTCAGGAGGGGATTGACCTTGGGTTATTACAATCCCCTCCTCTTATTTATGTACTATCCTCAGTCCATATTACTTACATAATATCAACAAGATTTCCAAAATATTCAAAAAGATACGGGTATTCTCCCTGCATAGAATATTCATGCTCCCAAGTCACGTCCTCAAGACTATACTAGGTCCATTGGATCGATTCCAGAGATGTTTGATTTTTTGGTCCAGAATGTGTATCCGATGCACTTGAAAAGTGCTTCCTTGATCCACCTGAATCACCTTCCAATTAATAACATGATTAACATCAGGTATATATTTCTTGAGCAATGATACATAGAATACATTATGAATAATCATAGATGAAGGTAATGCAAGCATGTAATCTATTGTTCCAATCCTCTCTAGGATTTCAAATGGCCCACAATATCTGGTTTCGAACTTGGAACAATTTCCCAACCTCAGGGAACTTCTGTTGGCCTTCACCTTCAAGAAAACATGATCACCCACCTTAAATTCCTTGTGAGTTCTAGCCTTGTCAGCATAGTTTTTTTTCCTATCTCTAGAAACCTTTAAATTTCGTTTATCTTCAACATTTTCTCTTCCATTTCCCTAAGCAACTTTGGCCCAATCATTGCTTTATCGGCTGGGTTGTCCCAACTTACTGGTGTGTTGCACTTTCTTCCATAAAGTGCCTCAAATGG
This sequence comes from Picea sitchensis, assembly GCA_010110895.2. Classification (NCBI taxonomy): domain Eukaryota; kingdom Viridiplantae; phylum Streptophyta; class Pinopsida; order Pinales; family Pinaceae; genus Picea; species Picea sitchensis. The sequence continues at coordinate 80,769 of SNQJ01S0020581.1, read as the reverse complement.
GCTCATCTTCAGTGATTCTTGGTACCCATTGTTGTAGGAACATTATACCAAGTGTATATAATATTCCCATTTATATGGTTTTTCCATCACGTACATCCTTAGCATATCCTTTATCACTTGGTTCACTCTTTTTGTTTTCCCATCAGTCTCGGGATGATAAGTTGTGATGAAGTTCATATTTTTTCTCAACCCTTTGAATAATCCCTTCAAGAACTTTGAGTTAAACTTTGGGCCTCTGTCAGACACAATTGGCTTGGGTATGCCATGCAAGCGTGCTACTTCCATCATATAAATATCATGAACATTGGTTTCCTTGTCAGTTACCTTCATAGGAATTAAATGGGAAGATTTAGTAATCTTGTCCACCACCACCATGATAGCATCATGATGATTTCTTGTTTTGGGCAATTTGGTGATGAAATCCATTGTCACCACTTCCCACTTCCACTACAAAATGGGCAATGGTTGCAGCAACCAATTTGGGTGCCTATGTTCAGCCTTCACCTTTTGACACTCCTGACATTTAGCAATGTACTCAACAATTTCCTTCTTCATGCCTGGCCAATAATATTGGCTTTTGACTGCTGCAACTATTTTATTATATCCTGGGTGTCCAGCATAAGGTACATTATGCATCTCTTTCAATATCATACTCCTAAGTTCAAGAGAATTGGGTACATAAATTGTGTTCCTGTATAGGAGAATCTCATCAGTGCCCAATTTATTCTTCAACCTTCTAATGCATTTTACCTTCTTGTGATTTTGTTACTAACTCCATGTACTGCAAATCTACTTTTCCAGCCTCGAAAATTATGACTTTAAGATCAATTTGATACATGATAATGGTTGTAGCATGCATTTCATGTACTCTCCTGCTAATTGCATCAGACACTTTGTTTTATTTTCCTTTTATGTGCTTGATATCAAAGTCATACTCACATAGGGATTCTAACCATATTCTCTACCCTGCATTTAAAGTTAGTTGATTAAACAAATATTTCAGACTATTATGGTCTATCCTTAGCTCAAATATATTTCCCATGAGGTAGTGCCTTCACTTATTCAAGGCATGCACTATGGTTGACAACTTCAAATCATTAGTGGCATAGAGCCTTTCATTCTCTTTCAATTTTATGGATTCAAAACATATCACAAACCCATTCTGACTGAGGACTCCACCAAGTCCTTTTTTGCATGGATCGATGAAAACAACGAAATATTCATTCGGATAAAAAATCCTCATAATTGGAGAACTTCTTAACAACTTCTTCCATTGTTGGAAGCTCCTTTTACATTCTGTTGTCCATTGAATCTCCACCCCCTGCCTTCATAAAGAAGTAATTGGGTGAGCAATCTTCAAAAACCCTACAATGAATATTTTGTAGTAGCCAGCCAGACCCATGAAGGATCTGAATTCTCTCACATTCTTAGGTGTTGTCCACCCTTTAATGGCCTGAATATTTTTAGGTTCCACTTTTATCCCTTCTTCAGATATGATATGCCCCAAATAGTGAATTCGGTTCTGATAAAATGAGAACTTGCTCAATTTGGCATACAACTGGTGCTCTCTTAACACGTGTAAGACAATCCTCAAATGATGATCGTTCTCTTTTTATGACTTGGAATATACAAGGATGTCATCCAAAAAGACAATGACAAACTTGTCTAACTATTCTCGGAAAGCACCATTCATTAAACACATGAAAACAACTAGTCCATTTGATAGCCCAAATGGCACCATTGTGAACTCACAATGACTATACCTTGTCCTGAAGGTAGTCTTGTTGATGTATTCATCTCTGATCCTTAATTGAAGGTATACTGACCTGAGATCAATCTTTGAGAATATCCTTTCATCCTTTAATTGATCAAAGAGATCACCGATCCTTGGCAAAGGATAGTTGTTCTTTATAGTCACTTTGTTCAATTGTTTGAAGTCAATGCACAATCTCAATGTCCCATCTTTCTTCTTCACAACAAGACTAGGGAACCCCAAGGTGACACACTTGGGTGTATATACCCCTTCTTCTGAATCTCTTCAAGTTGCATTTGCAACACCTTCATCTCTATTGTACTCATCTGGTAGGGGGTCTTAGATACTGGAGTTTCTCCAGGCATTAAGTTTATATAGAAATAAATATCTCTCTTTGGGTGTAGTCCTGGTATCTCCCTAAATACATCCTCAAAATATTTCAATACTATGTAATCCTCCAAATTTGGCACCTTATCCTTAGGTCTTTCCTCCATATGAGCTACAAGTATTTGATATCCATTCCTATAACACTTATTTATCTGCATTGTTGAGATCTCTCAGAAAGTAACTTCCCTAGGAATTCCTTGGATTGTTCTTGGGTTCCCTTCCTCATTCAGGAAAGTAAATGCATTGTTATGACAGTTTAAGATAGGATGGTGTTGTTCCAACCAATCCATACCAATTAGACAGTCATATTAACCCAAGGGAAGGATGTTCAAATATTCCTTGGTACTTAGCCCATTCATGTCCAATGGACATGATTTAACCAACTCAACAACTTTTTTTTTCACTCCTATAGCCTGTTGTACCAACCAAGATTTCCCATGCTTGCTTCTTGGAAATTGAAATATTTCCACTACCTTAGGATATATATAGCTATGAATAGCTCTTCAATATATTAAAATATTAAAGGCATGATTATTAATCATACCTTCTACTTCAATCATTTTTTATTGAAACTTATCTTGCTTGTTGTCTAGGGCTGCATAGATCCTTGGTACACTTCCTCCCATGTCCTCCATTGTTTCATCTTGTTGTACATTGTGGAAAACTATCACTTTGTCACTTTTGTGAGGACAATACTTATACTTATGGTCTCATTTACAAAACAAACAATGAATAGGTGGTTTCCTTGGCCTTTGCCCATCTACCTCAACCATTTTGTGCTCTCTAAAATATGGTTATCCTTGAGGATTGTTTCTGAGAAAGGGTGGCTTGTTACCCTTCTTCCTTTGTTCCATATTAAACTTCTTCCTTTGTTTCATATTAAACTTCTTATTGTCCTCTCAAGCCTTGTGGAAAGTAGGATTTCAAGTTTTTTTATCATATAAGCACTTGGCTCTTCTTATGGTTTCCTCCAAAGTTTTAGGATCATCATATTGAATTTTATCATTGATGAAATATGGCATCCCACTCAAATATATCTAGATCTTAAATATCTCATCTTTGATGAAGGAGACATACTTCAAAATTTCTAAAAATATCATTTCATACTCATCAATGGTCATGCTTCCCAGTTTGAGTTCAAATAACTCTTTCATATTTTTGTCATAATACCTCTTGGTTAAGTATTTCTTCTCAAAATGCTTCTTGAATTCCTTCCAAGCCAAATTTTCCTCTTTGATATGTTGCACTTGCACAAGATGATCCCACCATAGGGATGCCTTTCCTTTCAGCTGATAAATAGAAAATATTCCTTCTACATGAGAAGAATAGTTATGAAATTCGAAGTACATCCTCGTGCCTAGCATCCATGTCTCAACATATTCATCCTTCTTGTGTTCACCATAAAAATAAGGAGGCTTGATTTTGTTCATTTCTTCTTTCAATTCATCCACCCCAGACCTATCATGCTTCTTAGCAGGGGATGGAATTGAGCTGCTATGTTCTCTCCTCTCTTTTTTTCCTTTGAGAGTGATGGTGATGTCTTCTATCACTCCTAGATCTTCCTCTTTTCTCAAGGGTCTCGTGGCTTCGTGATTTGCTGGAGCCACTCTCCTTATCCAATTGCTTTTCAATTATTTTCAGGATTTTCATTAACTTCATATTGATGTCTTCCCTCTACTCTTTGTCTTTCATAATCTTTTCATTATCAAATTTGTAACTCTAGACATATTTTTTCAAATTTCTAATGGTCTCTACCATATTCATGTTATCATCCTTTTCTTCTCCATGTCCATTGGAGTTTGTTCCTTCCATACCAATTAGACATTCATCCTTATGATTTCATCTTCTTGATTGTAAGCCTCTTGTGCATCATCCATGTCTCTGCACTTTGTGATAAATCTGTTTCATTCTGACAACTGTTAATTCTACAAAAATGTGCAGCCAACAAAACTTTATCAAGATAATTTTTCTCAATAATTTCATGAAAACACAAACCATTCTGATTCATTAATATATAAGACTTGTTTTCTATTGATTTCTTGAGAAATTGACTGATCAGTCCCCATTCTTGGGTGAACAACTGTGTTTTGTTATCCCATACCTTTCCAATGTTTACTTCCTTTCCCAATTCTGAGCTTTGAGAAGAAAGTTATGGTCGTATAGATCTATTGCACACCTTGCACAACTGATCTCTTTTCTCTAAAATAAATTTCTCTTAGATCTGTTAGCACTGAAAGTGACACTTTGACTACTAAAGTGTAAGATCGACACCCATCAATAGGTTTAAAGATAAGTTTTTATGATTATGTCAAATGGATCAAAACGCAGTCAGAACAGTGAAAATCACAAAAGGTTCCAGAAAAGATGTATCAGCAAATGAGGTCTTGGCTAACTTAGATCATGGTTTTACAGAGTAAAATGGATAGATAGAAGACTTAATGAGAAAATGAAAATGTCTACCACTCACATCAGACAATACTAGTAGACATATGAGGAAAGTATTTTGACATAAGAACTTATTTAATCAAAAGATAAACTCTAAGAAAATCATAGCAACATCACAACAAAACCTCCATTGCAATACAATTACAATAAATCAAATGAATCATTCAAATAATAGTAAAATCAAAGTAATATTGAGATAAGATAATGGAAAGAAATTGATTTCTATTAATAAAAAAGTCTCAAGTGTGATACACAAAATATAGAGATGGATTTGTAACTTTACAACTTCAAAAATGTATGAGTCTCATTACAATCCTTTGAACCCTTAAATGATTTTCAATCTCTATTTTATAGCCTAGGCTATCAATGACAAATTTACAATTCGCATCCCCTTATTGCATAGGATTCTCACACCTAAAGGTGGAGTGACTACAACTATTCAAAAAAAAGTAACAAACTACTAAAAACTAGGCTCATGTTGGTAACCTCCTTGGTCATATTAAATGTGCTTGATGACGTGTGATCTAAGAACATCTCCCTTGGTCAAGTGTCCCTCCAGCCTTCAACTAAACCTCTAGAAGTTTTCATAACCTTATATTCCCATTTGGAAATCGTTGATTCCTCCAAAACCTCAAGATCAAGAGTTCGCAGCACAGTTCGTAGCACTAGCCTGTATCAACCAGTTCACAATGCCAGGCGCTGCAAATTCTCCTGTAGTTTCTCTGTTTGTTTGAAAATGCACAAAACACTCCAAAAATATCCCAAGTGTCAACAACTGCTATAATAATATATTATAGTGGTATAAGAAATAGAAAATCTTAACACATCCTGAATTGAATCCTGACTTATCAAACATGACTGTCTTCAAATGGATCAAAAAGTAGTCAGAAAAATGTCAAAAATGGTATGAATCAAGGTGTCCATCTTCTTCACTTTTTGACTCTAGAGCTCCTCATGGTGGTAGCTTTAGATAATATATCCAAATTATTCTTGTTCAGATCCTCTCTGAAAGGTTGCAGCTCCATCTTTAGCCCTCCAATATGAGTCTCAAAGGCTATGTTATGTTTGTACAAGTTTCTAAGCTTCTCGTGGAGAGGTTGAAACCTTTTAGCTATGAACTTAGACTTTTCAAGAGTTCCATGATACATCTCCATAAGTTCATTTAACTTCTTCTTTTCATCCAACTCCTCTCTTTTTATTTTAGAAATTTCAGTCCTTGCCTCTTTAATATTTCTATTTATCCTCTTAAAGGTAGGATTTTTTGGAGGAGTAGTTATGTCTGCAATTTCAATGGGCTCCTTGATAGGTACACTTTTTCCCTTTCTCTGGATGGGGGTTCTCATTGAAACTTTCTCCATAATGCTTTCTTGTTTTGTCTACGCTCTAGTAACAGGTCTCCTGGCCTTGACCTTGTCTGCAACAGGTGGTGAAGAGAACAATAATTTTCTTCCTCTCGAACTTGTGGCTCTAGTTGAAGGATCCTCCACTGGACTGGGAGCTAGCAAAGGTGAAACCTGTCTTTGTGGGGATTGATAAGATCCTCCTTATTCTACATGTTCCTTTGTTGATTTATCTTTCTTAGCAGACCGGATGCTCTTCCTTTCATTATTCATCTCCAATTGTACAATCTTTTCATCCTAAAGAGGGATTTCTACCTTAGACTGTGTGCTAGGAGCAATGTTAAGCTGAAAGTTTGAAGAAGTAATGAATTCTTCCCATTCAATGTTTCTTTTTATTAATTCATCCATCACCAGCATTTTTATTGGTCCTGAATAAAAAACACTTGTATCAACTTCCTTGGACTTAACCCGAACCCTATTAAACATTTTTCCAATACTTCTAAACAAGTAAAAAGGAAGATTTGTAACATCTTTCCCTGTGAAGTGTAGCGGTAGCCTTATGTGATATTGATAGATCATGTGAAATATCCCTTCACAGCTAAAGTATCTTTGAATTATCTTCAACATTTTATCAAAACCCTCTAACATGTGGTTTCTGGGCACACCCTTTGACAAATTGTCTTCTTGGTATTCTGGTTTGAGGAATTCCCTTGAAAAGGTAGCATTTTGGGTTATGGCCTTGAACCATTTCTCCCCGGTACTAGGTACCTCAGTGGCTTCTGATATGGTCCTCTCAAATACCTCAAAGTCTAGCATCCCAACCTTGGTCTTGGTTACATCAAATTTTAGTGAAAATTCTTTACCCACCTATGGGTACCCTCTTTGCATTTTGTGACAAAAATTAATACAACCCACTCTTTGGAAGACCTCCCTGATCAGGGGTTCCTCAGCAAATAGATGCATATCATAAGGCTTTGTACTCATAATGTATCCACCTTTATGAACCTTCTTTTGTTGATTATCCATTAGTTATAGCTAGGAAGGCTTTTTCATAGTACTAAATAATTACTAACAGTTGAAAACAAGGAAACGAAGGAAATGACCACTGGAATTAATAAGAAAGGGCCACAAAGACCTCTCACAATGAAAATTCTTCTAAGTAAGGATGAAATTGTTTAACAGTGAGGTTATTTTCATAAAAGGAATGTGAATAGATGGTGAATTAGTAAAAGGCTACTTTTCAAAGGATTTTGTAACAGAGAGTTCAGAATGTTGCTTGACTGTAGAGAGTTCGCAGCGCCATAGATAGGGTTTTGGAAAAGATGTAGGAAAAGAGTGATATAGGGGCCATGGATCATAAGATAGGGTAACTCAGGCCCATGGATGCTGATGGTTTCAAGAAATAAGATGAATATCATGGGAAGAAGGTTCTGGATATTAATTACAGGTATGTGAGATAATTCATAGAGCCATCTATCCAGTTTGCAACACCATAAAAGGAAAATCCAATAACCCCTTTCTTGGCCTTAAAAAAAGGTGTACAAGATCATAAAGTACCTAGTAGTCTGGAGCTAGAGGTTGATATCTTCATAATGGCATAGGATTTCCTGCAAGTGGTCTAACCTCCAACTTGTCTCTTGCATCCAGTTCGCAGTGAAGTGCGCAACACTTTCCTGTAACACCAGTTCGCAGTGCCAAGCTGGAGGATTCTTTACACACTTGGAGAAAACGGTTAAGAAATTCATAAAAATAATCTCTAAATATTGTTTTAAAAAACAACACTGAAATCAAGAAGATCTCCAATGACATGACCTTTTGAGAGAAATGATGACTATACATGCAATATGTACTTTGAAAGCATTGCGAACTCTCCTAGTGAGTTGGAAACATACAACTCAGACTAGATTTGACATTTTAACGAGCTGAGTGATAAAAGGATGGGTTAACATGCATCATGGAGAAAGTGACATGTCAGGGTAATAATGACCAATTTTGAAAGATGTGACTCAATGACTCTTCAAACCAAAATCAAACTAGATCATAATTTATTCATTAAAAAAAATGAAAAATTGCTATGGGAAAAGGACCTAAAACCTATAACCTAAGGTAAAAATATGACTCAAAATCAAACTAAATATTTTTATTGACCCATGAAAATCTATGTGATAACAATATCTTTGCTAGATCCTATCTTCAGATTTAGAAACCTTCTTACTCTGATAGGTGTAGATCTTAACAATCAAGAACCTCACGGGCTTCTTCTTTAATCCCTTTTATGTTCTTAAAAACAATTTCCTGGCACTATCCCTTTTTATTTGGCCCTCGAACACATGTGACCGTTGTCTATGATCGAGTGTTGGATGTAAGGTGCTTATCATGTGCTTTGGGCCTTTGGGCTCTAGAAATTCGGGCTTCAGAGGTTTTCCTTTCACCTCACCACATTTCCTCCAAACACCAAAGTGGAAAACTTCCTAACAACTACTTCTTCAGAGATTTGGAGCTCTAGTACTTCGGAGCTTTGGAGCTCGGACACTTCAGAGCTTTGGAGTCAGAAGATCTTCCTTCATTACAATCCATTTCCTATGAATTCCAAATATCTGAATACTCATAGGACGCACTGATCGAAGGTAATCATTCATTTTTTAGATCTATGGTAAACAGGAGCTCCAAGACTCCAGGCTTCGGGAGTTCTGAAGCTCCATCTTGCACTACCTCTCGAATTTCCAAATTGGCAAACTCATAACCACAATCAATGGAATTTTCCTTCTCGTTAACCAATGACCATGATCAACTCTGGGACTCTAAGATTTAGAGCCTTCCAAATCACTTCTTTATAAATCTCACGGAGTGCCGACTTACTATAAATCCTCTGTCTTTCCTCCATGTATCATCTCTCAATCAACGGTCGTGATTAACTCCAGCCTTCAGGATTTATTGACACAAAGAAACCTCCAACTCAATTCCTCTGGAGTACCAAGTATCCGAACCTTGGAATCTGGCACCACGCATCCTCTGTGATCAATGGTCAAGATGGACTATGACCTTCAGAAGTCCTCGACCTCAACCGTTTATGCCTTGAATCCTCCAGAGTACCAAGTCTCTGGACTACAGGATCTATTTCCGCGTGTCCTCCCCTAAGAAACAGTGAGGATTCAATCCGCTCTTTGGAGCTTCGAGCTTCAACAATTTTCTCCTTCTGCACATCACAAAACCCTCGGATCACCGAACGGGTAAACTCATTCTGCAGTACACCCCCGAGACCTTATTATAAGCATCATGTGTTTAAGCTCATAACCAAGGGATTAAATATCTTACCAAGGGACATGACCACAATATTATGCATGTTCCAATCACATTAGAGGAAAAACCATTGATTTGTCGATCACTTTGATATTGACACTCCTGGATGATTGCAGAACCCAAACATGCTCATGGTTTAACAACAACCCCATCTTCCGTAATGGAAATATTTGCAATGGAGTGGAAGTCAATGTCCACCATTGATCTTCCTACCGATGGATATCTACGATCTCGATTTATTGTGGGATGCAAAACAGATCCCTTGTTAATTTACCTTAGGACTTTCATAATCATTCTTGTCTGTTGATCTATTCCTCATAGATCCGATGGTCACGATTAAATCATTGTTGATCTAGAATTTCCAAACTTATGAACCTTCTTGGGTCCACTTAATGCAGTTTTAATCAACTAAGGTGGTGATGCATGGCCCCACCATCGAGTGACATGTGTTAGGTCACAATTGGTACATAAGGCCTATAAATGCTACAAAAACAAGTGACACATGGCATGATTAGAGTAGGTCCACGTCACCCTAGGTGACATCATCATGCCATGTCACTCTGATGCTTCATGACTTTGGGGCTTCAGGACTTCAGGAGACTTCTCCACACTACACCACAAATCCCTTGAATGTCGACTTCTCGAATAGGATGATCTGCGGACACATGTCATCAAACGCAAATGGTCCAGATGAGTTTCGGACTTCGGTACTTCGGGAGTCCATTCTGCGTGCACTTCAACCAATTTCCCCAAACTCTCCTCCTCCTGGATGATCTATGGTTGTAAATCACTATGGGACTTTGGAACTCCGGGACTTCGTCCCATTTCTCAATAGAACGTAAACTTCGCCGAAGTCATGAAGTCCAAAGGACTTAGAGGCTAATTGTCATGCATCATTTTCATATCTGATGGCTGGGAAGGGGCTGCCTCCCCCCCCACGTAGATCCCACGAATTAAATTCAATATCATGGTTATCAACCACAATTACTATGACAATTGTGCTGCCACTCCTCTTGATCTTTCCATTACCACCCAGGACCTCTCTCAGCTCCCCTCTGGGAATATGTACATCAAATCCCTGTGGAATTTGTTTACTTCAAATTCCACATTTGTGGCCCATCCAGGTTCAGTGTTGAAACCATGGGCTCTGATACAAATTTGTAGCATCCCTGACCATCGAAGACGGTCATGCCACCAAAAATAACCACTCTAACCTCACTCTAATACCAATTTGTAGCATTCCCAACCATTCCAGGGCCGAGCCATGCCACCTTACAAAAAGTCTCACTTTCATTTGTGTAAAATACCATACTTAATAACTTGAAAAAAAAACTACTTTATGTTAATATACGTTTATAATGTAAATTTCAACAGACATAAGATTCTTCTACAACATATATTTATGCGGAATTAATAGTAAAACATACATGCCACAACACATGAAATTCTTATAAATATAAAGACATGTACGGGATACACAACATACAAATTAACATAGAAATGGTACATATATTTTCATGAGAATACCACCACCTGCATGCATACCTTCCATGAACCTCCAATCCTTAGACCACATTAATCCAATCTATTAATAGTGGGTCACCCCCGAGCTAGGACTAAAATCCACCCAGGATAAAGGGAATCCTAGGCTAGGCTGAGACTATAGAAAAATGCACAATGCAACATGAAGGATTCCCTCCCAGGAGCCTACTTACACCCACTAATCATAGAATCTCATTCCCCACATGCCTATTCCACCCCAGAAATATACACCTTCATTTTTCCACAGTCCATTGACTACTCCATTTCCCTTCAAGGGATTCAACAACAGGTCAAATTAGGAATTATCAGATCTTTGTAGTTGATGTTGGACTCCCTCTAGGAGAAATAACTTCTCCAACAATATCTCTCACCTAGAGAGAGTTTCTCACAGGCCTGACAACCTACTTCTTCAATCCATGGGCCTGACAACCCGCCTCTTCAAAACCATAGGCCTAAAAACCTGCTTCTTTTGTCTAGCTCCAAATTCAAATGGGTAACCACACTAGAAAAATTAGGTATGGGTTCTGGTAATGATAGCAAGATAAACTAGTCCAGAGAAAACATGGGTAGCAGCAAGAAAATGGCTAGGGTGAGATATGGCTCAGACACAATGTAGTCATGTTGTGCCTCATAATAAAATGAGTTAGCTTCATGGTTTTGCAGGTTTCATAGGTTTCAGAGGTCAATGATGGAGGAAATGGCTGGTTGTCTGAATGCTCAGTCTCAGTGCGTGCATGAGTGGGGAGCATGGAAATAATGGCAAGTGAACCCCCACAACGACAGTTTCTCCCCCATAAAACTACATGTGCCTAGGTTGACACATGGCTCTCTTGGGGGCTCGTTCCTCTCCACTTGGAGTTTGTTCCTCTCCCCAAAGGAACTTAGGATAACAAGGGTTATTTGCCAAAATTTAGTATTTTAAGAAAATACAATATAATATTTTCTTGGGGTTAAGCCCTCAAGCTTATCTCTTTTTCCTAACCTCTTAGCCCCATCCCTTTCCCTACCAAGTGGAGCTTAGTCCCCCATAACTCTTTCTTCATGGTTGGTATACACACAACGATGTAATTATATTAATGATGTGAGTATTTACATATACAAAATCAGTCTCCCTGGCCTTCAACATCTAGGATCTCTAGCCTAATAAACACATAAGCCTCCCAACTTATAAACACTTGGCTCACCATCCTATAAAAATCATTACAATTCAGAAGGGGCTCTACCTTGGGGTATTACATCTCACACTTTCATTGTGTGGTTGATATATTTATTTTCTAGTATGGATCTTGGAGGGATGCATAGAAACTAAATAAGATATTATATTTATATTTATCAAGCATAGGAATGATAATAATTGTGGTAAGTCCATAGTTTCCTTCTCAAGGGTGGATGAAGAAAATGTTTGATTCCTATCTCAGTTATTTCCTTTTCAAAAAATACAATTTGACATTGGTTTAAATATCTTGAATTTTTATTCAAGGAAAATTACAATGGCAAGAGAGGTTCGGAATAGCCCGTGGAAAAGGTTGAGAAAATTCTATACTTATGGTGTAACAAATGGATTTCCAAAGGAAGTATATTTATCTCATAAAAATCAGTTTTAGAGGTTATTGTTGTTTATTGGATGTCATTGTATTTCATTCCCAAAGTTTTTCTTCATAGGATTAGAAGGATAGGCTTCAATTTTGTATGGTTGGGGGACAAGGAAAAACTTGGTAAGGATTGGGTGAAGTGGAAGAAATTACAATTCCTAAGGAGTGCGGTGGCTGGGGACAAAAAAAAATTCATCATTTTGTAAAAGTATTGGAAACTAAATGTAGTTGTAGATTGATTTTGGGTTAGTGTCTATGATATCAAGTGGTTTATAAAACATATGAGGTTATTGATAGTTTATAATATTGGATAAAGAATCCTATAAAATTATAACACAATGCATCAATATTATGGTAGGTATCGATATTGGCATTTCCAGTGGTGGGAGGTTGGCTCGTATGAAAGATGTGTAAGGTAAATAGGGTTAGGGGTGTTCATCCATGGGTTAGATGTGGTGATTCATATATATTTAATGGAAATATAATCAACATATTTCATTAGAAATGATTTTTTACTTGGACTCAAGTGGTTGATCAAGATCGGTTCTTCCTATGGAGTTGGGAATGGAAATCAATATAAATTATAGGGATAAACAAGAGAGTTGGAGGGATACACTACTTCTCTTAAGTTCGTCCATGTAAGGGTAAAATACATTGAAGATAAACTAATATGGTCAAAGAACCCAACAAGTGGTATATATACTCCAATGTTAGGTTATAAAATGTNCGTGGAAAAGGTTGAGAAAATTCTATACTTATGGTGTAACAAATGGATTTCCAAAGGAAGTATATTTATCTCATAAAAATCAGTTTTAGAGGTTATTGTTGTTTATTGGATGTCATTGTATTTCATTCCCAAAGTTTTTCTTCATAGGATTAGAAGGATAGGCTTCAATTTTGTATGGTTGGGGGACAAGGAAAAACTTGGTAAGGATTGGGTGAAGTGGAAGAAATTACAATTCCTAAGGAGTGCGGTGGCTGGGGACAAAAAAAAATTCATCATTTTGTAAAAGTATTGGAAACTAAATGTAGTTGTAGATTGATTTTGGGTTAGTGTCTATGATATCAAGTGGTTTATAAAACATATGAGGTTATTGATAGTTTATAATATTGGATAAAGAATCCTATAAAATTATAACACAATGCATCAATATTATGGTAGGTATCGATATTGGCATTTCCAGTGGTGGGAGGTTGGCTCGTATGAAAGATGTGTAAGGTAAATAGGGTTAGGGGTGTTCATCCATGGGTTAGATGTGGTGATTCATATATATTTAATGGAAATATAATCAACATATTTCATTAGAAATGATTTTTTACTTGGACTCAAGTGGTTGATCAAGATCGGTTCTTCCTATGGAGTTGGGAATGGAAATCAATATAAATTATAGGGATAAACAAGAGAGTTGGAGGGATACACTACTTCTCTTAAGTTCGTCCATGTAAGGGTAAAATACATTGAAGATAAACTAATATGGTCAAAGAACCCAACAAGTGGTATATATACTCCAATGTTAGGTTATAAAATGTTATGTGAAGGAGGGGACTTTGGAGATAAACTTTGGTGGTTTAAGTCTATTTGGAAATTCAAATTCCCACTTAAGTCTCAGATAATTATGTGGTTAGTTCTCATTGATAGGGAACTTACTTGGGATAATTTGCAAAAGAGATGTAGATTTGTCCCTAGAGAATTCCATCTTTGTAGGGAAAATGAGGAGAATATATATCATTTTATTTGTTTATGCCCTTACTCTGTGTAGGTCTAGAAGGAGGTGGAAAACATATCTAGCTTAAAATAGGTCTGGGTTGGTAGGTAATTGAGTGAATGTTTGAGGAAGTGGTATGATAATGGTAAATGAAATCTTGTTAGAGTGCTTCCCCTGATAATTACACGGGGAATTTGATTTTCTAGGAATTTCAATCTATTTGAAGATAGACATATTATAGTCATACAATGTGCTACCCAATGTATGATTCTTCTCCCTTTTTTTAAGAAAGAAAAATCAAAAGCCTCCTAGGTAGGTTGTTAAGGAAGAAGTGGATAGATCTAGTGCATGGGATTATTTCAATGGGGATATTGAGGGTAATCCTCATGTTTGTGAGGATGGTGGTGTTCGTTTCTTGAGGGATTCTCATTACTTAAATTTTAATTCTAGTATAGGAAGAGGAACTAATAAATTTGTTGATTTTTTGGCTTTGAAATTGGTTCTCATGTTAGCAGCAGAGAAAGTTGTTCAAAAGTTACAAATTTTTCAGGGATTCCATTATAGTTATCAATTTGACGAGGGTGGTCATTTCTTTAGAAAAATTCCTATTCAAGCCCATATTTGAGGAGATAAATCGATTACATCTATATTTAACAATATTTATTTTCATCATATCTATAGTGAAAGGAATGACTTAGATGATGGTCTCTCAAATGATGGCATTTCTTTGCATCCAATAATTTGGCGTATTTCTAAGCTGGAGGATGGACAATCCTCAAACTTTGAACATCACCTTTTCTTTTGATTTTGTCACATAAGATATCAATATGTTGAGATCATTTGCATATAATAGTTTTTTTATGGAGACATATTGTTGGATATGTAGATGAGTTATATGTATGAATGGGTGTGATCCTTTTTTTTGAATTATTAGTCTATTATATGTTATACATATATCCTATATTATTGAGATATATTTCAAACCTATGAGTAAGTATTCAAGAGGTTCAGAGGTGTGTATTTTGGATTCTCTTTTATACCTAAGTGGACAATTGGGTGAGACACGTTTGTGGAATGTTTTGGTTAAGTTGAGAATTTTGGAAGTTTGTTGGAAATTTTACATATACATGTTTTAGTAAATGAGAAATTTTATTATATTTTGTTAATAAAATTACAATTTTTTTCAAGAAAAAAACTATAATAATTATTGAATTGCTTAAATTTTTTTATTAAATTTTACTAAGATACAATTATCAAATTTATATAAATTTTATCAAATTAACATATGTATTATATATTGAAAAAAAAAATTAAATTTCAAATCCTCGAACGTCCCTTATTTCATAAAAGGTGTGAATATTTACCAAAACCATTTTAGAAAACTATATTCCCATCCTTATTTTATTATAGATGCATAAAAATATTTTGGCATATTTTTCATAATCATATAATTTTAATATATTTTAATAATTTCAAATGTAACATAATATATTAATATATTGTCATCTACTATTCTTATAAAAAAAAAAAAAATTGTCATGATATATTGAAATAATTTGATTTGTATGGTTTATATTTTATAATTGGATTTGAAGTATCTCTCACGAATCCTGGAGAAAGATAGAGAAAAAAAATAAAAAATTATAACCTATAATATCAAAATTGTAGATTTTAACCTTGTACAATTATTTCTTACAAACAAATTTCAATAAAAGAATAGAAACGATACAACGGAAAATGCACACATTGCACAGATATTTTTCCCCTAGAAACCCAAACCGAGAAAACCAACATATTCTCTATTCATTCACTCATACATTGTTTACAATAAAATACACATATAGGATCTAGCGGCATCTAAAACCCTAATATAATGACCTATATTAGTCAACAACCCTAATTCCTTAACCAAAAATAGAAAACCATCAGTGAAAAACCATGTGCCGAAAAAATACCCAAAATAGACATGAAAACCGATGAAAATAAATAAATCAAGGGAGTTTCCCCCGAACCCCCATGCATGGGATCTCTCACCCCCTATGACCCCCAGGAAAGGGGGCCCTCTACCCCCCTCTTACCCCCTGACACAACGTAGACACTAGTTCTAGTCATGCAAAGATTATAACACATACCCAACATTCTCCCACTTGTATTTTTCTTTGCATACAAGGGGTTACAAGGTTACATAGTCAACAATCTAGGGAAACAATGCCCATAGATCCTGTACACCAAGAGAACTTATTATTTCTCATATATTTTCTTAATGAACCTACAACATTATTCAAAGTGTCCACCTTCATCAGCAATACCTTCTTTTCTTCAACCATGTCTCTCACAAAGTGATATTGAACATCAATATGCCTTGTCTTTGAATGATAAGATGGGTTCTTCCCCAGAAAAATTGCAATCTGACTGTCACAATCTATCCTTGCATCTTGTTGTACCAATCCAATACCTGAACACAATATCTGTAACCATATTGCTTCCTTTCTTGAAAGAGTGGTTTCCATGTATTCAACTTTTGTATTTGAAAGTGCCACTACAAAATGTATTTTTCTCATCCAATTGATTGCTCCTCCAAATAGGTTAAACACATACCCACTTGTATATATTCTAATATACATATCTCCAGCCCAGTATGCATCCATAAATCCATGTATATCCAACACTCTATCCAAACCTAGTCTTCCTTGGTAGCACAATCCATAGCTAGTAGTTCCACACAAATACTTGAAAACTCTCTTTACTACTGTCCAATGATCCTTCCCTGGTTTTGACATATACCTGCTCAAAACTCCCACTTCATGTGCAATGTTCAGTCTAGTACAGGAAATTGCATACATAAAAATTCCAAAAGCACTCTCATACAGAACATGAGACATGTCCTCCTCCTCTTCTCGTGTCTTGACACATTGATCCGTAGATAACTTTACACCTACAAGAATAGGGACCCTGGCTGATTTACATTCCTGCATATTGAACCTTTGCAATATTGTCTCGAAATGTTTTCTTTGATTTAACCATAGTTTCATGTTTTCCCGATCTATTTTAATTTCCACGCCCAAAATGAAATTTGCAGCACCAATATCCTTCATGTGAAATTTAGAGGAAAACTGAGTTTTCATATCCTGTATAATCTCCATGTTGTTTCCTATCAACAACATGCCATCCACATACAATACCAAATAAATCAAATGTTCACCAATTAATTTAAAATATACACAGTGATCCTCTTTGCTTCTTTTGAAGCCAAGTCTCAACATATAAGTATCAAATTTTTGATATGATATCCTTGGTGTTTGTTTTAAACCATACATGGACTCTTTCAACTTGCATACAAGATCCCTGTTTCCATTCACAACAAAATCTTTTGGTTGCTTCAAGTAGATTTATTCTTCCAGATCCCCATGTAGGAACGTTTTCTTCACATCCATATTTTCTACTTCAAAATCAAATGTAGAAACAACAAATAACAAAAATATAATAGAGATTAACTTGACAACATGAGAAAAAATATCACCAAAATCAATTCCCTCAACCTGGGAATAACCCTTTTCTACTAACCAATATTTTTCATTTCTGCACTTTTCCTTCTGCATTTAGTTTTCTTTTAAATACCCATTTGTTGCCAATGGGATTTCTTCCAGTTGGAAACTCCACTAGATCCCAAGCCTCATTCTTATCCAAGGCTGCCATTTCTTCAACCATGGCATTTTCCCATAGTTTTCCATCCTCTGAATCCATTGCCTCCTTAATAGTTCTAGGATCACCATCTAGAGCAGACGATTGGGTGGAAGTTTTAGTGGATGTTTTACGCTGGTGATTTTATAAGTACATAACGCACCGATGTGTTTTATGAAAAAGGTGCATTGGTGCCCTCAAAACTAGCACAGCATAGCAGGGTTATTTCAAATAAAGAAAAATATTATCTTGTGCACTACAAAAATAATGACACACCGAGAAATAATGATGCACTATAATAGCATTCTTTTGAAAATATTTGGTGTGCAACTTAAAAATGGAAGCACCGATGTGCTATTAGTAGAGAACACCATTATATGGTTAAATAAAAAACATTTACACACCAATGTAGGATTGTGTCAAAAAATATATTATGGTGCACTCCATTGTATCATACGCACCAATGCTCCAATATGGAGCACCATGTTAGGGTTAATTTTCAAATTTACACAATGTGCTATGTAAAATCGGCCACATCGGTGCATCTATTATTATACAGCACCGTGTCATGCTTAAACAAAATTTTGCACCATTGTATTTTTTCGAAAAATGTACAGCGGTGTCCTATGTAGTAGTAAATGCACCGGTGGGAACATGTACCAAAAAACATGTGCACTATGTTAGGGATATTCTTTTTTAAAATATAACTAGTGTGCTTAGTAAACATGTACACCCCGGTGCGATTGGTCATTGGGTGCACCGAAACAAGCTTTTATAAAAAAAAATTACCAAAGGTAAAAAACATTTTTACCATTTTTAGTGTTGTAGAGCTCAAAAGCACTGGTGAAACCTTTTCCCATATAAAGCACCCTGTAGTCGATGCTTTCCTTTCTTTACTTCCTTTCGTCTGTTTCTCAGTGCATGAATTTTGATTTTTTCCAAATGGTGGGAAAATTTAGTTTTTTTTACTACGTCACAACCATGCCTCCCTGACGAGAAAATGTTTAGGAAATGTCCTTGTTTCTTCATAACTTAAGTTTTCACTTGATTAAAATTTAAATTTGAGGGAAATTTTAAGTGTAACAAAAAAAAAATACATGGGTCATTCGAAGTTCTCGGCTCGCACCGCCTAAGGTGTGACCTGTAAATTTACAAGGCGCACCACGTACCTTGTTACATTTCTTGGAAGTGTGTTGGTAAACATAAATGCATGGGTGCATCCATTTAATGTTGCACCGAATAAAAGTATATAACTGGTAGGGCGGTGTGTCAAAGTACAGATAATGCATTGAGTCATTAAAGTACATGGTGCACCACCCTTATCAGATATATTTTTACGCAGTGTGTTGGTAAACATGATGGTAAACATGCACATCGGAGTGTTCATGTTTACCTAACACATCGCTGATAGATGTAACATTGAGTTGCAGTGCACCTCGTAATTTTTTTGGTGGCACCATACGTGGTGCGATAGTAATGACTGGAATGTACCACAAAACATTTGTACTTGGAAATTTGGAAAAGATTTTGTGATGATGCGTCGACGTTTGTTACATGCACTGGTGCATGTAGTGAATGTATATGCATCGTTTTTTTGCTAATTTCTAAACAATTATTTACATGAGTTAAGATTTTAATTTGTTTTTGGTTTAAGCAGTGCATATGTGTTGTAGTGTAGCGCCTCGATGCGGTATTGTTTTCCAACGCACTTTGTAACATAGTAGAACATATTTTGTTCTATGTGTTACTTTACACTTACGCACCATGGACGATGATCACAATATATATGCACCGTCGACGATGCATGACTATTTTTTGGGCGCATCAATAATGCAATTAACTTATTGTTCGAAGGAAGTTATTTTTTTGTATTTATAGATAAATTTACCATTGAGTAGATGTTTTTTATGTTTTATGTATAAGTGAGGCTGGTGTATTTCATATGTTAGTCATGTAGAGATGTGAGCAGAAAGCGCAAAAAAAACAATAGGAGCATAGGGTGGAACTGTAGAATATTGTACGGGAATGGGAGGAAAGGGAGAGGGAGAGGGATTTGTACCCTCTCCCTATTACTGCAGTGACTCATGTTCTATTGAGGAATGCAATCCTCCTTCAGTACAATTAGGAGGCTACATCCCTTAAGGGGCACTCCAGGTTGTTGGTGCATCTGATCTATCAATGGGATGTCCATCAATAGGATTTCCATGTGGGTCTAGATTAGTGGTACCATCCCACTGAGGAGGATATTTACTTTATCACTGGGCTATCCAAGAGAGCAGAGGATTTTTCCTAGTTCCCATATGTCCCAATAGGTGTTGCAGTTGAGATTCATCTCATGTACTCTCAGCAATATATTGGATTTGATGTATTATCCCCAGTTGATTTTTAGGTGTCTGGTGGACAGCTGAAAATTATCTCTTTCGGTGCAGAGGAAGTTAGGTGCCTCTCACTGTTAGTGACAACCATATCCGACTTTACCAATGATGGGAAGTGCATTAGCTGCCCTCTTTTGTATTATGTCGATTCATTGGCATAGAGTCCATTGTGTATCAGATGGTCTTCCATTTTTTTGAGGGATTTTTGTATAGCTCTATATTGATGTCGTGCTATGATACGTGGGAGGTCGAACTTCCCTTTTTCCTCAAAGATGTTTTTCTTATTTTTTGAGAGGTTTCCATAGACGAGACCAAATATTTTCGGTCAACCTGCTAGGTCAAGTAGTCATGTGCAGATTCACATGTTGGGGGAGATAATGCCCAAGAGGGGCCAACCAGAGTTTCTGGCCAATATTTCCCAAGATGCAGTGGGGATACTAAGCAGTGTGAAGGATCACATGTTCTTCATGGTGTTGTGTCCTTACGCAGGTTTGTATTGGATAGGATGTTTGAATATCCTCTTCACACCATATGAGCCGCCAAATGATAGAGGTAATATTAGTGTTTTGTTTAAATTAATATAGCTTCATTTTATTGTCTTACTCAATTAGAATAAAATTAATTCTAATGTGTTCTTTAAATTATTTTATTAAATTATTTAATGAATTAACTGTGTAATTATTGTTATGTACTATATATTTTGCAGATATTGGCACTTTCATTGGGGACATACCTCTTCCCTTGAAGATGACGATGATGATATGATGCCTGAGTCCGCAATGGGTTAGGGTCCTCGGGTGCAGATACCTGATGACATGCACCGTAGGCCCGATACCAAATTTAGGTTGGAGTTGGGAGACCCACTCTCTACACTTTTGACTAAGGTGGAAGTCTTCCCTACCCTTATGTGAGACATCAGGGCAGATTCTACACTCTTGAATCTTTGGAGGGAGATGCCACATGATTTGATGCCTCTTATGCATCATATCATTGAAGCTGCCATATACTAGAGACAAGTATGGATATCGATGATAGGAACAACTCTTATTCCAGTACAACCCATTCATCTATTACCCCATCAATTGATGAGGGTGGTCGTGATCATCCTTCTCCACATCCTCCTCCTCCTACTTCACCTCATCCAGATCATGATGAGGCAACGTATATTCCTCCTCCTCCTCTTTCACCTCACCTAGATGAGCATACCATACCTATTCCTCGTACTCCTCTTTCACCTCACCTAGATGAGAAGTAAGGGCCTATTCATCATCCATTATCTTCCACTACAGACCAGGCCTCCAATATTGTTGTACATATGCATATTATCCGATTGGCTGGACCAGACATGTTATAGCAGTTATTTGACTTGTCCATGATATATAAATAGATAGATAGATAGATAGATAGATAGATAGATAGATAGACAGACAGATAAATGTGTTTGATATATGTGTAAGTTAAATGATGCTTTCTATATGTGTGTGATGATGATGTTAGAAAATGCTTGTCTTTTGTTAGATGTGATCACAATGATGATGCCCTGTTAAATTATTAGATATGTGTGTTAGCTAATTAATGACGTTCATATGTGCTAGAGGTATATATAATTAGATGATGTTAGCTAGCGAATATAAATGTGTATTTTAGATGTCATTTATGTTTGTTATAACATGGTTATTGTCATCGTGTTTATTTTTATAAATTACAAAGTTCAATATGGTTGAAACTATAATTATAAAATTTTAACTATAATTGCATATATATAGATCATTATACATATTCATTCTAACTAAATATTCTTTTCAAAAAAAAATTACATATGAATAAATATTGTTTTCCATTGTACTAATTACTCTTTTTGAATAGACTCTTCTACACTAAAAATTGTTATTATAAAAAGTTATGATCTCCAATGATACACATTCTATTGGCTTTAAAATTTTATGGATGAAAATATTCCTCTTGTTATTTTTTTCAATATTTCGTAAGTTGATTGCTATCAAATTTTAAATTACTTCATTAACTGTGGTTTTACCCAACATTGGGGGCACAATTTTATAAATATTTTCAAAATAAATTATAAAAGTATGTAAACTAACAAACACTACTTTAGTTAAGAACCAAATTATCACAAAATCATGATATACATTTTATTTTTTAATTATAAACCAGATTTTTCTGTTAATCTTACTTTTAAATATACAAAATAAATGAACATAAACTCAGTTTCTGAATTATCATGTTAACATATCCTCAAGAATGTTGTACTATTAAAAATGAATATCAACCATATCAGTACATCTAATTATATCAACATTAAAAATAGAATTTCATATCCCATTAAAAGTTCAACTCGACATTTAACATTTTTCAAGATTTCACAATTGGAAATACTTAAAGAAGATGAAACATTTTTAAATATATGCAACGAAATATAAATATGTTCAAATAAAATTCCTTCCATGCAATCACAAATAATTTCAAAGATAAACACATTACGCATCAAATTGATTGTTAACCAACTAAAAATTTTCAAAGAATTGTTATAATTAACTTAACATTTTCTCTGTCAGAAGATGAATAAAAAATAAATATAATTAGAGAAATAAATAATATAACAAAAATATACAACAACAATATTAAAGATGAAATAAAACATCTGCATATCACTCTCTGTTGTCATCACCCTCAATATCTTCCTCGCTTGGCATGATAACACTGTTGTTCTCAAATATATGTTTTGATCTAGGGTTGTGTCTTAATACGAATCACCAATCCCTATCCAATACATCTAGGTAAAAAAACACTCGGTTGCAGTATTTTGGGAGAGCATAAGGCTCCATAGCTTCATCCAACATCTTTCTAGAGTTGACACATATCATCCCACTATTGTGATCTTCCTTTACATTATTCTGATCAAACATGTCCCACCCCTTGCACCTAAAAATAACACATTGAAAAGAAGAGAAGTCCACCTGACTGATCTCTTATATCTTTCTAGCATAACCTAACATCCCTCGTATTAGTTTTTTATTATGGTGGATAGCATGACTATATTGGTGGAACTCGACTTCCACTCAACAGTCTTGTGTCATGTGTCCATCATTGACATCCTCTGTGCGAAAATGATGTCCATATTCCCACATAGATGGGAACAAATGAACCTATAAAAAAGTGAAAAAATAACAGTGTCCTATGTCTAATAAGTCGACCAATAAAATATAAATATAAATGTTATAGTTTAAAGGTGCATTTAAATGTTACAAAATGTACACAAAGATATTATTACCTATTTTTTGCACCCAATCCCTATGTTTAGTGCATCCTCTTCAGCACATGGGGTAACGACCAGATGCACTTTATTTCTCTCTAACTTGGTCAGCAACCCAACTGTTGGGGCATGTCACTAGAATATTTTCCTTTAAATGATTAGGATAAGGAATTCTTCAACCATTCAACCATCTAAATTCTTTCATATCATTGTCCCATTCCCTCCTCTTTTGTTCATACAATTTAACCCATGGTTGTGTTGCCCCTGAATTGTAAAGAATGAATTTATTGATGGCATCAATTTCTGAATTCGTTGATGTATATATATATATATATATATATATTCATGAAATCAAACCGACATATAGTACGTATCAGATAAAAATATACATTATGAAGTTTAGTGTGAATAGTTACTGTGTAGAAATTTGAAAAACGATAAGTTGCTTACTCTTTATAAAGTGCCTTTTTTCGTTCATTTGCAGAAGATCCCCTTCTCTTTTGTCTTCATCCCTTTGGACATCCCAAATCACCATAGTTGCGAACCACTTGATGGACTCACTGGCATAATATAAATACTCGTATGATATGTACCCCTCTGCTATAGACCCCTCTAGCTTTTCCCGTTGTCGAACAAACCATTTCAATTTATTCATGTACCTCTCT
This sequence comes from Picea sitchensis, assembly GCA_010110895.2. NCBI lineage: Eukaryota > Viridiplantae > Streptophyta > Pinopsida > Pinales > Pinaceae > Picea > Picea sitchensis. Next base: position 56,712 of record SNQJ01S0020581.1, on the reverse strand, counting down.
AAGAAGAACATCCACCGACAAGAGACCACTTCGACTAATTCATCCTCATAAACTAGGTGAATTAAAATATGAACTTGTTGTTAAATTTAGAGTTGTTATTAAGTTCTTTTCAATTTACTAGAGCATAACATCATAAGTAGGATCACTGAAAGAAAAAAAATCACAAGGTACACAACATTTTATCCTTGAAAACCCTCATGGGGGATAAAACCCAACAAAAACTTCCTCAATAATAGATTGACAATGCAATGCCAAGAATAAACACCAAACCACCAAGAATATCTAGGACTGAGCATGCACCTCTCTTCTCATTCTTGCAACTAAAAATTCCTTCAAAATATGCACACTAGAAGTGTGAGTGAGTGAGAAATGAGGCACCCTCCTCACTTATAAATACTAGTTGAGGAGGCGCTAGGGTTATTTCTCTTCACCAAGTAGGGTCAACTTCTTCCAATAATGGTTAAAACCACTTTATCAACCCTAGGGGGTGACTTCTCAAATACCACCATATAAATCTGGTTTGAACAATCTACAAAAGGGGATTTGTTCTTATACAAGACCTAACATGATCAATCCACAAAAGGGGATTTGATCTATAAGATAATAACTCAAATATAATTAGAATATTCTTCGAATTTACAAGATTTCAACACTCCCCCTTTACGAGAAGGAAATTATACTGACATAACCCAATACAACATCATCAAGAGAGAGAGAGGGACTCAACATCTGAAACATTGACTAGCATATCTGTAAATCATCGAAAGTTTTTCTCAACATCAATATCATCATCGTTCACATCATGGAGCAGGAGTAAAATCATCATCCTCATCAGCATGATGTTAAAGTATCATCATCATCCTCATTAGCATGAAACTGAAATAACATCTTGATCCTCATTAGAATGAGGATATATTAATATCATCATCATTAGCATGAATATAAAACATCAAAATCAATAGCATGAAGTTGGAACAACATCACCAACAACACGAGGTTGGATCAACATCATCAACAACACGAGGATGAAACAACATCATCAATAGCACGAGGTTGTAACAACATCATCAATGATAGTAGGAGGCTAATACAACATCATCAACAACAACAACATGAGGCTAATACAACAACATCATTAGCATGAGGCTGAGATAACAACATCATCAACACGATGCTGAGATAGCAACATCATTAGCATGATGCTAAGATAAAAACATCATCAACACAAGGCTGAGATAACAACATCATCATCATGAGGCTGAGACAACAACATCATCAGGACGAAGCTGAGATAACAACATCATCAGCATATGGAAACAAAATGAGGCAGGTGCAACAACAACATTTTGTGGTACTCTGACATACCATCCTTACCGAACCTTCGGGATCTTTCCAGGAATCACAATATTCCCTAGGATATAAAATGCTAATGGAGATACCATGTGGTACTCTAACCAACCATCCTTACCATACCTTCGAGATCTTCTCAGGAATCAAAATATTCTCTAGGATATAAAATCCTAATGGATCTACCACTACTGACCACAGTTGGCATATACATGTATAGGTACTCTAAAAGAACTTTCTTACAGGACCTTCGGGATCTACCTAGGGATGACCAATCCCCTAGGATATAAAATCCTAACAGGAGCTACCCGTTGTTGGTCAGGATACCATAGTATCATAAACATCACTCCTCCTTTCAAGGAATTTCCTTTCAAACTATACCAAGATTGTCTCGAAAGTATTCAAACTTTACATGAGACAGAGGCTTGGTCAACACATCTGCAACCTACTCATTTGTGCCAACATATTGGAGCTTTACAGCTCCCTGTTGGGCACTTCGTTTTTTGTTAGAAGTTTCGCAAGGAGGACTATAGTCCCAATTTTGGTCAAACAAGAGTTGCAAAAGATACAAAGAAGTTCAACAATGAAGAAAGAAAAGAAACAAAAAACAGCTGTGAAAAGAGACAACGCAACACCAACAAGGAAAAGGCAGTTACAACAGAACAAGAACAAGAAAGCATGCGGAGCCTAAAGCCAAAAGATCCCATTCAACCTATATATGAGATGTATATTATTGTAAAAGGGTTGGTTGTTATTGTTGGGTATGGTTGGGTGTAGTTTCTTGCTTGTTGGGTTTTTTCATAGATGGTATAGAGGGCGGAGATAGATTAAATTTTATGTGATTGTAATTTGTATACAGTTTTGGGGAAAATGGTAGATAGAGCTCTGTGACATGATTCTGGAGCCAAAATCTTGTAACAGAGTATTGATTTGTATCTCTGATATTGTATCCAAGAAGATTTGTTGATAATACATATGGAAGGACCTAAAATTTTGAAATTACTCTGTCATTCTATGTGTATGCTTATGAATTGTCTCCTTACAATACTTCTTTATGTTTGATACGATCAATATGTTGTATTTGTTTACAAATGCTATCGCAGCTTGATTGTCCTTATTTCCAGTATGAATGAGTTCATATATGTTTTGTAGTTAGTCTATCTTGTGCAAGATCATGGTGAATCTTGAAGATTATGGAAACCCGCCTAAGTATTCTCCTTGCCCTTCCCTATCTTCATGTTGTTGGGAATCAGAAATGTCACATTTATATCGTCTTTTCCCTTCACCATCCCTTACATTTCATGGTCCCAATAAACCTTTTATCATACCATTTCCATAATGATATTTGGGTTTCTCCTTATTATTTTCATTGTATTCATTTTAGTATTATAAGTGAATTTGTGATTAAATATTATAAATTAACATATTTTCATTATATCTCAAGGTTGGATGAGTTTTATGATGTGTACAAGTATATTTGAAGAATTCAACAAAGTCAAATATTACCACCTAGCCTCAAATTCGAATTTCATCTTCAAGCTTTGAAGGTTTGAAGAATATTTGCGACAATCATCCAAGATTTGTGAGAGATGTGTGGAGGATTTGAAGAGATCATATCTTGTAATAATAAGAAAGTGGTTGAGAGAATAGTGGATGTGTAATTATGAGACTCCTATCTTATCTTCAAGACTCTCATGTATAAAAGAGAGTCTTCTCTCTCCATTTGGGGGGTGTTAGAGAGGAGAGATTAGACTTAGATTAGCATGAAATCTTAGAAGGGGATTCTTAGCTTTGATTCTTTCATTTGTCATGCTTTCATGATTTTTCATTTGATTATTGTAATGTAATTTGAGATAGAATTATTGTGTGAGCTCACATATGTCTTTTGTCATTCAACTCTTCACATGTTGTATTACTTTCCTGGATTACTTTCCTGTTTTCCTAGTTAGTCTTTCAATGCTTTCCTAGATTAATTTCATTTCAACAATTTAGATTAGATTACTTCTACTTCAGTCCTGCATATATAGTGTGTGTGCTTCATAAGCCTACAAACCTAGGATTGACAAATTAAATAGTTGGGCAAGTACTACAATAGAATTAAACGACAATATTTTCACCGAACATTTTGGCGTCGTTGTTGGGGAAGTACGATGGATTGAAGTTTAGTTTGAATTTTCATGCAAGTGTGATTAGTAATGCTCCTAAATCTGAGGTGACATATGGGTAAGGGCATGTAGGGAGTGTTTCAATTCATGTAAGCGTAAGTGTAGATTTCAATTCCTGCAAGTGTGTCTGCATGTGTTGGTAAGGGGTCATAGGAGCTACTTGAGTGGAGATTCTTCATGTTCTCCTTGCCAATGTCTTCCTAAATCTGAGGTAATACATCGGCCTCATTTGGGACAGAGCATGCAGAGTGTGACTTTCAATTTCTACAATATCAATTCTAGCAATATCAATTTCTACAATTTCAATTTTTGCAACTGTGAAGAGGTTTTCAGGTGTTTCAGCAAGTGTGATTTTCAATATTTTTTATTTTGATTTGGGTGTTGTAAGAACCCATTTTTTTAAATATGATTTAACTATGAGTTTAATCTTGGAACAACTCACTCAAATCCTTGCAAAATTCAGGGTCTCCTCTTCTCACGAAGAGGAGATATTGACAACAGCTACGAGCTTAATTACTCCTCCAACAGCGAACGAGGAATCAATATTCGAGGGATCCTACACATTTAATGAAGAAAAATTATGTGATCAAGAGATCTAGGAGGACAATGAGGAGCTCCAGCATGATCTGAAGGAGGGGAACCGTGCCTACAAAAGCTATATCGAGCAATGGTTCCAGGTAAGTACTCGATTAGATCCATTTTTTATTTTTATTTAGAAATCTTGCAGTCACAAAAACTAGATTCATTCACTCTCGAATATTTCCATTATTCATTTGAAAAATTACCACTAAACATATTGTTGTTATTGTTACATGAATGGCTCAACTGGAAATTTTCCTACACGTAACTAATTTTTAATTTTAATTAGTATAGAGTAGGTAGGTTTTAACTTTCATTTTTTTTTCTTTTACTTAGAATAAGTATGCTCTCCTCCACGCTTTGAGCGATCGCGAGGATCAGAAAATAGGATTTCTAAATTGATTTCAAGAAGAATTTTGGTTGCTAACTATGAAAAAATGCCCTAATTTGTTTTTTGTTTGCAATTTGTTCCATTTTGCTTAAATTGTTTTTTTTTGTTTGTTTTTTTTAATTTGTAGATATGAAAACAATAAAACAATAGTGGCATTAGGAAATAATATAAAACAAAGACAAGTCTTTACATGCTGAAACAGTCACTGAATTTTACACGTTGTTACAGCGAAATTTACATGTTGTTACAACGAAAATTTTACATGTTGTTACAACGAAAATTTTACATGTTGTTACAACGAAAATTTTACATGTTGTTACAGCGAAAATTTTACATGTTATAGAGAAATTTTATATATTGAAACAGTGACGTTTTTGTTGTAACAGTGATTGAACAGTGTCATGCCTATGCTCTTCTCATTTTTAACTTCCAGTCTGGTCCATTTCTAGTTTTGATGCCATATCTAGCCTTCCTCCTTAGCCTACAATTATTCCATCAAAATCAATTTTTCATCACCTTCATTCTTTCGATATGGAGTGAAAAACTGCATACAAACTCACCCAGTAACATACATTTTGGTCAATCAAAGTTGCACATGCCATGCTAGAGAGACAACTTGCATTGCAACATCTGCCTTTCACCTCTCCCACGGTCCATATCCCTAAGATTCATGCATGCACGACTAGACTAACAGTTCTAATTGGTTGTTACATAACCATTTATTGAACATACACCATGGAGGGAATCGCATCTGATAAGAAAATTTGACTGCATATATTTTGGGGAAGATTGAACACAACCATTTTCTTTGTACGCCTGGACATTCCAATATTTGTAGGGATTGATCATTATCTTAACAGATCTTCAGGAAGTTGAGTGTTTCCCATGACCATTCAAGGTGATTATTTCTTGAATATGCTATTGCAATTCTTAGAATCAATCTAAGTGATCTTATTCATGGATAACATGGCGTCCCTGCATTGATGAGATCCTCTTTTTGGCAGTTTTTAATTCTTGCATATCCCGCTATTTTTACCACCTTTTGCCAGAATCTTGCTAAATTTTTGTCCTCTAATGATGTACAGGATTTAAGTAGAGCATCGTGAATATGGTAATCGGTTTATAATAAGATTGAATGTGATATCGATATTGGCTATCATTAGTATTCCTCAATAAGGGAGATCAATCCCCAAAACACCAAAAACTGGTTGATTTCTTTCCTCATTAAGTTGAAAGATTTGAACCAAAAACATCAAAGCAATGAAAGCCAATGCACACACATTAATGCAAGGAATTTATGGTGAATTTTCGACAGATCATTTCCTTGATTGCATACACATCAATGTATCCTCCGAATTGTAGTTCATGAGCTCAGGGAATGAACATAACTAAAAAATTTCCGTTTATGCGCTCAACTTTGGAAAATATCCACGTCCATTTTGAATGAACCCTTGTCGTTGATAATGGGTGTTAAATCAAATCTTATTTGTTTCTAACTCTTTCTCATATTCATTTTTATATATCGCTCAAGGCAGTGGAGACATTGTTCCTTCCCCATTTGCCCCATGCCTATAGGTATCAACGTATCTGGGGAAAAAATTTAATACTTGGTGCTCATAAGTTTTTGCTCATTGAGAAGGAGAGACGAGGTAAGTGATTTGCAAGTGGTTGCAAAACTAAAATCCCATTGATCGGTAGACTTGGTGGTGAAAAATTCAGTAATTTACACGAGTGATTCATCGCTTCTATGGGGAGAAGCCATGGCCATTCACAATAATTATATCCTTGTTGTTAGGAACTTCTCTTCTATGCAGGAACATGTTGGCCAATAGATCCAGTATCTAGACCTCCATGGGAAGAGGGTGGTTCCTGGCTCACACGTACATTTCATCTCCGGTGGTTTGAAGATAGCACAAATGGACCAATTTGGCATTGTATTTCATGATCAACTATTGAGTTTGCTTAATGGTTGTCACAGAGACTTGTATGCCCTGATTATTCAATATATTTGATGAATGATTATGTAGAAAACTGATTATT
>SNQJ01S0020581.1:22682-50155 GCA_010110895.2 Picea sitchensis | reverse complement strand
GGACACTTTAAAACATTCTTCAAAACAATAATAAATACATGTTTTTACGTTTAACGTTTCTTTGTTTTTCTTAATCCATTTTGGCGGAATCAATGATGAAACTAAGAAGTGCAGACAACATGTATAAATGCATTTATTTTCTATTTTGAATTTGTTCGCATTTGTACTTAATCTTGCATTTCACATCTTATGTTTCTCTCACAAGTTTGATTGCAGGATTAGTATTGAGATTGATTGCAGGAACAAGATGCTCGTAATTCATGCCACAGTGATCTTCAAGAATCACAACATTTTTCAGAAAAACATGTTTGTTAACAGTTTGAAGGAGTTGATCTTCATTATATATTTCATGATGATGTTGTTACACATATATTTTACATGTTGTTACACATGTGTTACATGATGTTACACATGTATTACATGTTGTTACACATGTAGTTTACATGTCGTTACTCCTGTATTTGTAACATGTTGTTACTACACCTATTCATAAACCATTTTGCATCATGATATGCTTACCTAAATTACTCCTTGTCAGTACATTGATCATCCCTGTGTTGAAGCCATATTCCATTGCCATATCCATCATGACTTCGCACATCCCTATATTTCTGAGTTGCATACATCATTTCCTTTATCTTTTTCAATTCATTTTTGCCTTTCCAGTTTTCCTTCTGAATAAAACAAACTCCCTTTCCATGATTACATTGCATTTCCATACACATTGTTGCTACTGAGATCTTTTAGTCCTACCAATATTTTTATAAAAACTCACATTGACTGATGTGGGATTCCTTAAGGCCCACCTTTCAACAGTCTTGCCCCATCAACCTCAGCAATTTGTCTGGGAAATAGACTAGAGTCCATTTTGAGTACCTAAAGTCTTGCATGCCTTAATGACAATTTCTCTTGCTGACGATCATGGGAATGCATTAATGTCCCTTGATCATCAGATCTTGCAAGTGGCTCGACCTCAAATCATATATTCACACTTCGCAAGATGTACTCAGATATCTTAGCACTCATTGACATCATTGGTGAGTTTGTCTCGCACTAGTTAACAACATTCATCAATGGTCGATAATCCAATGATTTCTCTTCATGCTCGACATCGACACATTTATTCACATGACCAGAATTGTACCATCGATTTATAGAGGGTGAAGACTATACACTTTTTCATGATCCCCTCAGCAGTTTGATTTCAGATCTATGAGAGTACCACAACTCCACATTCTATGCCTTCCACATTTTCCATTATTCAACAGTAGCAGTTCAGATTCCTTCACTTCCCATGATCCAGTTACAACAGCGACAACATTAGCAGTTACATTTTCATGATCCTGCAAAAGTGACATCTTCCATGCTACAGCACCAGTATCAGCCATATTCCTATTTCATTGTTCATCATCATTCTTGGGTAAGTGGAGGTATGTTCTTTTCTAATCTTTAATCATGTAATTCCTTATTTTCTAATAATGAATATTCTGGAAAATTTCCTCTCCATGCTCTCTTTCCTTCCATGACCTACACAANTTTGTGATTCACTAACATCTCTTTTCCAACGACACTTTGTTGCATTTCAATTGATATACATATTGGCATGATTCATAAAGATAAAGAAAAGGTTTTCTTATACACATTAAAGTTTTCTTATGCACATTGAGAGCTTATTATTATTTCTAGTGAGTATATGACTAAATTATTGCAACAGGAAAACAAATAAGTGAAATGAATGTTGTTAACACAAGAACCAACATTCTTTGTATTCATGGTTGTCACACAAGAACCAACCATAAGAAAATTTCACATGTTGTTACACATGTATTACATGTTGTTACACATGTATTTTACATGTTGCTACTCCTATATTTCAAATCCTGGAAATATTCCTTATTAAAAAGACATCATCAAGCAAAGCCAAAGTCTAAATGCCAAAAGTTCCTAAGAAAATCCATGCACAGTTGCATGAGGACATGCAACAAGTTCAGTTGTGGGGGATGTTAGGACTCAGAAATGTCACATTTATATCCTCTTTTCCCTTCACCATTCCTTACATTTAATGGTCCTAATAAACCTTTTATCATACCATTTCCATAATAATATTTGGGTTTCTCCTTATTATTTTCCATTGTATTCATTTTAGTATTATAAGTGAATTTGTGATTAAATATTATAAATTAACATATTTTCATTATATCTCAAGGTTGGATGAGTTTTATGATGTGTACAGGTATATTTGAATATTTCAACAAAGTTAAATATTACCATCTAGCCTCAAATTCGAATTTCATCTTCAATCTTTGAAGATTTGAAGAATATTTGGGACAATCATCCAAGATTTGTGAGAGATGTGTGTAGGATTTAAAGGGATCATATCTTGTAATAATAGGAAAGTGGTTGAGAGAATAGTGGATCTGTAATTATGAGACTCCTATATTATCTTCAAGACTCTCATGCATAAAAGAGAGTGTTCTCTCTTCATTTGGGGGGAGTTAGAGAGGAGATATTAGACTTAGATTAGCTTGAAGTATTAGAAGAGGATTCTTAGCTTTGATTCTTTCATTTGTTATGATTTCATGATTTTTCATTTGATTCTTGTAATGTAATTTGAGATGGAAGTATTGTGTGAGCTCACATATGTGTTTTTTCATTCAACTCTTCACATGTTGTATTGTTTCACTAGATTAATTTCCTGCTTTCCTAGTTTGTCTTTCAATGCTTTCCTAGATTAATTTCATTTCAAAAATTTAGATTACATTAATTCTACTTCAGTCCTACATATATAGTGTGTGTGCTTCGTAAGCCTACGAATCTCGGATTGACAAATTAATAGTTGGGAAAGTACTACAATGGAATTAAACGACAATATTTCCGCCGAACACTTGTCTTGTTTGTGATGCAGGTAAGACTTCTTCTCTTCGGAGGAGATGAAAGTTCTATCACTCTAGACTACTCAGTCCCTTTTGTTGGTAACCTGAGAAGAACCTTGGTCTGATCAATTTCACGCCAAAAAAATGGTTTCGTTTTCAGGACCTGCGTTAAAAGGGAACATGTAGGGAGAATGATTTCGTAGATTCACAGATCTGATATTCACCAGTGGTGGGAGAGAAATTGCGACGCCTTGATATGGAAAGAAGCGGAGTTGAGAGGCAAATCTGTGAAATATACATAGGAGGTTGTCTTTTATTCAGAAAGATCAAGTGACCAGTACGAGATATTCTATGTTAAGTTCCTGGAAGAACTTTTCCACTGGATAGATAGGCTCCAAGAAGCTCTGAAATTCTAGGAATGAGTCAAGAAGACCTGCACTTGGGATACATAAAATATCGCAACACTTCATTGGTTGGATCATATCGTAACACAAGCGATCATTTTCTGGCTCAATACAACATTAAAAGGATACATTATCGAGTTTGCAGCTGAGAATCATCAATATTTTTCATGGGCAGAAGCAGACTTCAAGAAATACGCAAGGGGAAGATTGTTGAGACAAATCCCCCTGTGGATTAAGGTTTTCTTGATGGAAGAGGGGATGTTGACTATGTCCCTGACTGAGATGGCAGCATAAAAACCCTCGCTTGGGGTGGGGTGAGGTTGGGGTGGATTCATGGCTTGAGAGAGGGGAGAGGTTTATTTGACAAACAGGGGAGAAATAAGAAATGGACTCAAGAGATGAGCGAGACTTGAAAAGAGATGCCATAGTTGAGAAGTGGTAGCGCGGTAAGATAAAGAAAGTAGTAAAATATTTTGAGAAGTTGCAAAAAGAATTCAGACCAGGATAAGTCGAGGAAGGACATATGGAAGAGTTGTGAAATATGAGAAGACAAGAAATACTGGCCAGACAAATACTAAATGAGAGAGAAGTGCAAAGAGAAAGAAGTCCCCTAGAGGGTGGACAAGGAAAAGAAGGTGTAAATGCAAGAGAAAAGGAAGCTGGCATGGATCTTGAAGAAGAAAGATAATATTCAGCCTCAATGCCAGGAAAGATCGTGAATCTGGCTGAAGAGACCGCTCCAGAGGATGAGGACGAGACCCTACAAATCAAATAAACCTGCCTCGAAGCCAGTGGCACCAGCCTCGAATCACCCATACCCCAAGTGTCTTCTATACAAGTGGTAAATTCTATACTACCTTCTTATGTTATTCATGTTCCATTACAGTCAGTCAAACAACCACAACCAGGAAGCACGAATATGGGGAGGATATTGGGATCCCCTGGTAGATCGCAACCAGAACTGTTAGGTTTTATCTTGGTAGGAGTAGTAAGATCAACAATGGTTGGTAACGTGGGAGGTTCGATTGTTCGATACCAAGAATTATAGGGTAAGGGAGAAGAGGATGTTGAGAAACATTGGTTCTTATGTGAAGAAATATGAAGGTCCAGAGGGACTCTGGATGAGAATAAATTGGTTGAGTTCCATACTACTTTGAGAGGTCGTTCTCTCAAATGGTACATGAATCCCATTGAGCCAGGAGTACCATGAGTGCAAGGTCAAGCGTTTACACTTGACCGGGTATGGAAAAAGTTCATAGCGGAGTTTAAGCTACCTCAGTGAGAAGAACAAGCTCTGACGAAGTTGCGCGAAATTCAACAAAGGGAAGGTGAATCGTCCTGGGAATATAGCCAAAAGTGTAAAGATGCTATAGGGAGGTTAGAGGATCCAATTCATGAGAAACATCAAAGAGAATGGTATATACAGGGGTTTCTATCTCTGACACATATTTCGTTAACGCAACAATGGATAGCCACTCTGACAGATGCCTTCGAAAAATCAATGAATATTGAAGCCATGGCAGGATATCCGGGGAGCCTGAGAGTGACCAGGCCCCCAGCAGATGAAAATTTGGAGAAACTAAAAGGGAAAATATCATCTCTTACAGAGAAAATTCAAGAATTGACGATACCCAGACCAAGATGATCGCAAGTCTAATGTACCATATGTTACACAGAAGAACATCTGGTGAACGAATGTCCATGGATGAGGGTAATGGGACCTCCTCAGAATCCAATGGGACCCTCACCAGGACGCATGGGAGGAGTTGCACAAGTATCCGTGAATTTACCATTCCATACCCCAACCCCATATCATGATTTTCCAGGAAATCAAGCAGTGCCATCAGTTGTGTATTGTGATATTTTTCGAATCCATGGGCATGGGCCAAGATAGTGCCCCATTATTCAGAAGTATTCAACAGTACCGAATATTGTGAATTGTGATTTTTTCACATATACCACACATCCTACGAATCGGTGTAGAGTGTTGGATGCACTTGCAGACATACTGGATCGAACATCAATCAGGGTGAATGAAACCCCTCAGTGACCGGGAAGAGGTCAAGAAGGTGGATCTAGAGGATACTTCAGAGGAGGAAGAACTGGGGGAAAAGGACCAAGTAGATGCTACAACTATGATGAGAAAGGCCACATGGATAGAGATTGTCCTCACTTGAGGTGAACATGGTGCTCTCACTATCGAACCAATGGGGATGCAAATGAAGACTTCCCAGGACTAATTGCAAAATGGGAAGATTGGGTACATCAACGAGGAACTAATCTCATCAGTTTAGATATAAAGAGAGTTATTAGTGGACAACTTCCAAACCTTAATATCGTTACTGTAAAGACGAGCACAAATGTTGATAATTTACCTTAGATCCAAAAAGTAGTTCCTAAGGAGGACAGGGATGATCCTCTGAAACAAAATCTATTCTTTAAAAATACCATAGAAGTATTTCAGAATATCTTCAACCCTGAGATGCAAGAGAAACCCCGTTAGCCTATTGTTTACCCTAAGATCGCGCAATTCCCTTCTTCACCCCCTACACCCAGAAACTCTGTAGTCTCGATGAGAACACCTGAGCAGCCACAAAATGTAATTGACCTTTGGTTTCAGTTATTTTTTGATATTATGGGGAATGACCAGTTGACAGAAAAGTTGCGCAATGCACTGTACCTAGTCCTAGGAACTAAAGAATCTCCAGAAACGAGAATAAGGACTAATCTTCCTGAGAAGAATACTCATAGAGTGTAGAGAAGGAAAGTATAGAATGGAAAAGAGTTTAGGTTAGCAGCCCAACTAGATGAGTTTGATATTAAGGATGTTATATTAGATCTAGGATTTGATGTTAATATACTCCCTAAAAATACTTGGGAAGCTTTAGGAAAACCCCTGTTGACATATTCCCCAATCCATCTAAGAATGGCCAATCAATATTGTATTTTTCCAATAGGAATACTAGAGAATGTGGAAATAGATGTTGCAGGAGTGAATATTGTAGTTGATTTTGAGGTGATCGAACTCATGGGGGATAAGGAACCTTATCTTTCACTACTTGGTATTGATTGGGATTACGATGACTATGTAGTGATTGACCTAAAGAAAGACACTATGACATTTGAGGCAGACAGAATAAAACTATTTCAACCCTTGGATCTGTATGTAGGCCCTCGATACATGGAGCCAACAGACAACAATATAGAGGGAGAAGAATTGGATCACTTGTACAGTGTAACAATGGGGATGAGAGAAGACTACATAAATCCTACTATTGATGGATCGGTAAGTTGGAGTAGCATACAATCAGCGGATGAAGATTCAGAACTGGCATTTGACAGTTGGAAGCAAGGTTCATATGAAATATTTTCAAGAAGATGCACAACTGTCAGAGCAACTAGATGGGTTGGAACCGAGGTCAGAGAACACCCGATATATGATGGTACCTCATAACTTGAAATTTTTCTAGTCAGCATGGAAGAAATGATAGTGATGGATCAAAGGATCTCAATGTTGGATTTATCCCTCTAGAACACCCCTACCAGATGGTGGACTAATCACAAAGCCTTAGTTGAGGACTAGCACGATGTGAAGCAAGTTATATGATATAGATTTCAAGATAAGGAGCATCTAGAATCAGATATGCAGATGGATTTCCAAGTTGTTCAATTGTTCAATGGACAATCTGATCCTAAAGCACATATTGAACAATGTGTGAGACAGTGGAAAGTTGTGGAAATACCATCTCGCTTGTGGGTTCAAGTATTTCCCCATTCACTAGGTCCAATTTTGAAAGCTTGGTACATGCATGAAGAAACCAGAAGATAGATCAGTGACTGAAAAACGTTGGCAGATCAATTTTGCAAGGACTTCTCATTTACAAGTAAGTACCCTGAGCTTAAAGTAGTCCTGCAAAGAATTAAAGAATTCCTTTTTATAGATACTAGTGAACAGAAATCATACCTAGTGGTATGTGCAAAGCATAGCCAAGCACTTCAGTCTAACCTTGACCTGAACTTGGACAAGAGACCTATAGAATGTTACAATATTGAGAAGGATTTGGAAAACCCAGATGATTTAAAAGAGTTGAGAAACTTAGCCATCAAGGAAACAAAAGGAAGTAGAGAAATCCAAAACATTATACCCATCCATACTGATGGTTCTTATAATTATCCATTGAAGTTGCGTAAAGTCAATATAGGGACCACAAAGAAACCTAATATATCTATGGTGCGAGATTACTGGGATGAGAAAACTAGCCAATAAATACACAGCCTGTTGCGAGAATATAACGACTTGTTCCCAAAGGCATTTTCAGAGCTAAAAGGGATCAAAGGAGCTATGGGAGAGATGAAAATTAAAATAAAACGAGGATCAAAGCCTGTAAGGCATAGACCCTATTTCCTTAACCCCAGAGTGAAAGAGAAGGTTAAGAGAAAAATAGACAAGATGTTGGAGGATGGACTCATCCAGAGCAAGAAACACACAGGGCACATTAGGGTCTTTGTAGACTATAAAATCCTTAATTCTACCTGTGTGCATGACCCTTTCCCAACACCTTTTACTGATGAGGTTCTAGAGTAGGTTGAAAGGAAAGAATTGTACAGATTTACAAATAGATTTTATGGGCATCCCCAAGAAAGGATTGATGAAGAAGACAAAAAGAAGACCGCATTCATAATAGAATGGGGGTCATTTGCATACAATGTGATGCCATTCGGCCTAAAGAATGCCCGTGCAGTTTTTTCCTAGATTGTAATAGCATATTTTGGAGAATGTATTCACAAGTTTTAGAAGTTTATATGGATGATTGGAAGGTATACAGTATACTCAAGTAACATGTAGATATACTATGTCTGATGTTTGACATATGTAGAGAATTGTAGATATCGTTGAACCTCAGAAAGTGTATCTTTTGTGTGCCACATGGAAATATATTAGGCCACATAGTTTGTCGAGAAGGAGTACTGGTAGACCCATCCAAAGTTGTTTTTATTATGAACATGTCTCCACCTATCAATGCTAATAATTTTTTCTCCACACTGGGGCACACAGGGTACTATCACAGGTTTATCAGAAGATATGCAAAAATTACTGCACCTATGGAAAATCTACTAAAGAATTCTGAAGTGTTCCAGTGGACCCCAGAGTGTGATAAAGTGTTTGATATCCTGAAGGAAAAACTCAACAAAACACCTATTCTGATATTTCCAAACTGGGAAAACAAATTTCATGTGCATGTACATGCATCAGGTATTGCATTGGGAGCCATCTTAGCGCAACCAGGAGACAGAGCCATGGATCATCCTATCTATTTTGCTAGCAGGAAGTTGTCGCAAGTTGAGTGCAACTATACAAACATAGAAAGGGAGGGTTTAGATATGATTTATTCTCTGCAAAAGTTTAGACATTACTTGTTAGGCTCTGATTTTAAGCTCTTTACTGATCATTATGCGTTAAAATATCTAGTTAACAAGCTTGTTCTAGAAGGAAGAATTTGTCGATGGTTTTTATTGTTTCATCAATTTTCATTTGAAGTGATCATTAAACCTAGAAGATGCAATGTGGCACCTGATCACCTGTCTAGATTAGAGTCAGGAGAAAGTGTCGGAGCTGTCGATGATCATCTCCCAGATGAATACATGTTTCGAGTTGAGGCAATACCAAAATACCTGGAAGACATAGTAGTCTTATTAAGTACATGGGCTTGCCCAAAAACGTACTATGCAACTTAGAAATTTCATATGGTGGTTATAGCAACGGACTATCAATTGATTGCGGGGCAATTTTATAAGTTGGGCCTAGATAGCATCCTCAAGAAATGTGTCTTAGATCATGAAAGACAAAGCATATTGTGGGAGTGCCACAATGGAGTTGCGGGAGGCCATGTTGGAGGAAAGGCCACTACGCAGAAAGTCCTCCAAGATGGATTATGGTGGGACACACTTTTCAAAGATGTAAAGGCATATGCTATATCTTTCAATGTTTTTCAAATATTGGGTAAGACATCACAGCGATATGAATTGCCTCTTCAGCTAGTTCGAGCTCTACAACCATTTGAGAAATGGGCGGTTAACTTCATTGGGCCGATCAACCCCACAACTAAGAATTCAAAGGCCAGGTATATTATTACCACAACTAATTACATTACACGTTGGGTTGAGGCAGTAATTGTCCAATATTGTTCGACCGATACTACTACTAGGTTCATTTTTTTAAATATTATCACTTGGTTTGGATGTCCTAGGATTCTAACCAATGATCAAGGTGGTCATTTTATCAGCAGTACAATAGAAAATCTTACCACAGAGTTATTGATCCAACATCATAAAAGTATCCCCTACCATCTACAAGCCAATGGAACTGTAGAGGTGTTTAACAAGATTTTGAAGAGGGGACTAATGAAGGTTTGTTGCACAAACAAGGAGGATTGGGATGACAGAGTCACAATAGTTTTATGGGCTTACGGGACAACCAAAAATAAACTCCACAGGTATACTCCATTTCAGCTATTCTATGGGAAAGAGGTTGTGGTACCTGCAGAATTCATTACTCCGAGTCTATATAGTGCACATATTACACACATGTCAGAGGATGAATCAATTGCATAGAGGCTCATGGAATTGCAAGAACTTGAAGAGACCATATTTTTAGCAGAATTCCATCAACCAGTTGAGAAAGCAAGGCATAAATCTTGTCATGACAAACACATTAATACTAAAACATTTGCACAAGGAGATAAGGTCCTACTTTATGACAGTCGATAACAGAAACATCCAGGCAAGTTGCACATGCATTGGTTGGGACCATTTATAGTTGCGTAGATCCAACCTTCTGAACATGGATGATTTTAGGGGCTAAATTTCGCTCATGGGCTAATTTTCCATGGTTTTTCCAAAAACGAGATTCGTTATTTTAAAAATGATTCGCCCAAATTCTATAGGATAAAATTATTTTACCTTAAAAATCGCCAAAACTTTATAAAAACTATATAAAATCCTTAGAAATTTCAATATTTTTACAAAAATATTGCCAAACATTTATAGTTGGTATATGAAGGATTAGTAAGATTCGTCAAGGTTTCTATATTTTAAAATAAATTTCCATCCTTAAAATCATCCCTGCTTCTGAAGCAGTTAGAATCGTGAAACTGGATGGTATTCTTCAGCCAAGATAGGTGAATGGAGCTCTCCTGAAACCATATATGTCTCAAAACTGAGCTAAAGGAATTTTGATCTAGTCCAAAGGAGCATGTATAGTAGTCAGATTTGAGTTTTTTCAATTTCTATGAATTAAGTTAATAAAGTCGAAAAGTGCATTGTTGCGCCGCAAAATGTAGTTCATTTTTCTGTCTAAGTGTTGTTTTGATGAAAAACTGCTTACTCAGAAGCGTAGGATCAAAAGACTCATGAATCTATTAATATAAGTCATTAAATGTAATGGGGACCCCTTTGTGGTAAGAGGGAGAGAGAATCTGGATGCTATCCTAGTCCATGTGCCACATGAACCCAATCCAGTCATAGCCTTTATTACCACTACAGTAACCCATTCGAATTATGTTAAACCATAAATCTACGATATGCGAAGATGCCATCGGTATTCATGCCAATATTCTCATCCATTTAACGATAAGGTCTAGAATCAACCACGTCCCTGACCAACATGCACAATAAATGCCATGATCACCCAATACATTTACCCTGTTAACCAGTCTCGTCGGAAAAATCAACGCAAGAATATAGTTTCTCAATGAGGAATTTGTGGTCAGCGTGGATCCACTGGAGAAATAGGAGAAATTTGATCAGATCCAACAAGCAACCAATGAATTGAATTCTCTGTTTGAAGCGCAATCAGTAGCCAAGAAAGAGCTATGTGAATTTTGACCTGTCGTTCAGACAATGTACATGCAGATGCATCAGGTAGATGCTACAGTTTATTCTGAATGGAACTCTTTGGTCACATCCAAGCCTAAAGTATGCATCACATATGAGACTCAACAGTTTGTAGCTATAGCCTCACTCCTTGCCATGAAGTAGCAGGATAAAATTGGGGGTTTCCATGAATTTAGGAAGAAGGCATTAGAGTTGGTCCCAGATTTGGGCCCTTTGTTTGAAGAAGAAGAAAAGGAAAAAGCACAAGAACAAGATGAAAACAAAGCAGAGGAGGAAAAAGGAAAGAAACAGGAACTCCTAAAAGTTGTGAAAGAGCCAAGTACTTTAATCGAGGGCGAGTTAAGGATTGTGGTCGAATCCTGTTGGGCCCTTCGTTTTTGGTTACAAGTTGTACAAGGATGACTACAGTCCCAATTTTGGTAAAACATGAGTTGCGGAAGCTACAAAGAAGCTAGACAGTGGAGCAAGAAAAGCAAAAGAAAACGGTTGCAAAAAGAGACAACGCAACACCAACAAGACAAAATCAGTTACAATAGAAAAAGAACAAGAAAGCATGTGGAGCCTAAAGCTAGAAGATCCCACTCAACCTATATATGATATGTATATTATTGTAAAAGGGTTGGATGTTATTCTTGGGTATGGTTGGGTGTAGTTGCTTTTTTGTTGGGTTTTGTCATAGATGGTATAGAGGGCACAAACATATTAAAGGTTTCGTGATTGTAATTTGTAAACAGCTTTGGGGAAAAGGGTAGATATAGCTTTGTGACATGAGTCTGGAGCCATAAGATTGTAACAAAGTATTGATTGTATCTCTGAGATTGTATCCAAGAAGTTATGTTGATAATACAGATGGAACGACCTAAAATTTTGAAATTATAGTGTCATTATGTGTGTATGCTTATGAATTGTCTCCTTACAGTACTTCTTTATGTTTGATATGATCAATAAATTGTCTCTGTTTATGTCAAAAATATTGTTATCCATTCATTCTTCAAGCCCTCCTTCTAGCACCAATTTTGTTGAGGGTCCTAAATCCATTTAACTCAAGAGTAGGAACCAAACCCACCATCGAGGCCCAATTATACTCTTTAGTGTTTAATAGTGGAATGGTTCTCCAGATCTCACGATCCGTCCAAATTAATCGATGGGATTTACGTAGTGATATTTTCTCGTGAAAATCCTCCTTCAGTTTGGATGTTCTCTTTTTCTGTTTTCTCTTATAGGTGGGTCTGATACAAGATACATGATGGTATAAACCAACTAGGTAGAAAAGGGGGAAAAGACTTCACTACTGAAGAATCCTGAGCTCAGGATAACCCTCGTATGCTAGTGTGCATACAATGACTCTTACACCTACAACAAGCCTAGTAATAATACATTAACCTGCTAGTGCTCCAATTATTGACTGAGATACAATTATCAGAAGAAAACATACATGCAATAAACGATGGAAAGAAAAATAGTTTCCTTAGCTCTAATCATTAACCACACATTAACACAATGATTTACTTTCAATCATTAGATATAAGAACTATAAAAATATCGAATCATATAACTTATCAATAGATTCAGAGGCTCTTACTCATTACAACATCCATTCATGACATAAAGTCAGAAATAATTCTTCCTTAGATCCAATAACACATGATTTTGATGAAAAACAAAAACTTGTCTCTAGTCCTAAACATGACTTCTCAATTAAGGTATCTTTGAAATAGTTCTTTACAAATCCAAAACCATCGACCCCATCTAATAGGTCAATCCTCTTATTTATAACATATTATTAACTAAAAATAACTATCCAAAGTGCAAGCTAAGTAAAACAAAACATCGCCACATGGTGCTTTAATTTATCAGTATTCTAAGAGACATCAAATGGTTTCAGTTGAGTGGATGACTCTTCTCATACTCCAACCATTTGACAAAGAGCTCCTCGCATGTGTTGGCATACAGGAATCTGTTTTGGTCCATCGGGGTTGAAAGGATCTCCTTTATCTCTACTTATCATTCCTGATACTTGACTACTTTAGCACTTAACTGTTGTAACATTGTTCGAGCCTTGATCGGGTTCTCCATGAACTATTGTACTTGACCTGGTGCCATGTTTTCCACCTTTGCTATCTCTGCAGCCCATGATGAGTCTTGTTCGACATGTAGTTTGACTATGTCATGAAAGTCGACAAAGTCCTTGGGTGTGCCGAATTCTAGGAGGTCAATATCTCTCATCGCATGATTGATCTTTCTCCAACTCCTTTATCACTCGACCCATTTCTCTTGGATTTCCTGATGAGGTTCTTGGGCCATTTTCACCCATTATTCAACTGACTTCTTTATGCAGTCGATGTTGTTATCCCTTAGTACCCAAATGTTGTTCTCTTTGGCATATTGTCCTTGTTGAACCACGTTGATGTAATCGATCCTTTCTACTGCTTGGTTTTATTTTTCATACCATATTTTCATATCCTTGCACGTCGCTAGTGCCATAAGGGTGTCTTCCTGGAAATCGGATATTCCTGCAGGAAGAGGTGCCGCTCATTCGTGAATTTACTATAGGCATATTGGAATTCGCTTCTCAAGAACATTTTGGCATGTGTGGAGTCCTGATAATATTTCTCCAAATGGAACAGATGTTCCAAATCCTTCAGTGCAGCAGAAAACTCCTCTTCATATTTCCTCGCTCTATCCAGGGTGGCATCTATGATTTTCATCCCTGCGTCGATAAGCTCGGATGTCTTGGCATGCTCCATAATAATTAATTTATCCTCTGTGGTGATGAGGATGGAGATTTCTAGAGTAAGCCTCCTCTTCTTGGTGGTTCTCTTCATGATGGATTTCCTCTTTCGTCCATAGGCAACGGCTTGTATATTAGCGACCTCATCCATGGGTTCGGGGATTTGTTGTTCTCCCCAGGGAAGTTTGTTTCCCAGGTTCCCGACGATGTATATTTGTTCAAGAATGGGTTATTGAACCTCTTCTGTGTGTCCCAAAATTTCAGCCTCTGGATTTTTCTCATTGGGAGGTAAAGTATCGGCCAAAATTGATGCATCAGGGGTAGGCTCGGTACTTACTTGATAACCAGCTGTTGAGATGTCGATTTCCTGCAGTGGAATTTCTTCCCATTGCTCACCTGATCCTAGATCATATTTCAGCCTGTCCCCTTGGGTTCCCTGTGTATCGAGTAGCTCAGTTTATAAGACACTTTCGACCTCCTGGTTTATCTATGGAAGGATTTGAGTTGGAGCATCGGGAGCTGGGGAAGATACTTTCTCGGGTTCCTTTTCCTCTGTAATTTGTACCAGAGTCACCAGGGAAACCTACGAACTCTCCTCATCATCATAGATAGTTATTAAGTCATGAAATGGGTTTGGTGCACTTTCTCTCCCTAATGTCCTTGCTATCTCGAGCTAAGCCAAAATGTCCCCTGGTGATCTGGCATGTGGCATTGAAACTTCAGGGTTATCTAACCCCATGATCTCTTAAATTTGTATTGTATCTAGGTCACTTGGACCTACCCTACTTTCAATTGGGTTGTCATAAGGAACCCTTGTCATATCTATGAGGTCTGGGTCATTTTGCAGCTTATCAATTATTCTTTGTGCATGTTCCATTAGGAGAAATCCCCTTGCATGTGCCTTCGGTGTCAAATACAATCCCATACTCTGCACCTCTATTACTTATGCCACTCTCATTTCTTCCCTGGCTCTGAGGGCCTCTTGAGCCGACTTCTCTATTGTTTCCTCCTGTTCATCCATGATCATGGTCTTGAACCTGGTCATTTTCAGGTTGGCCATCCTTTGCACCACCTCGTCCCAGTCCTGGGTTTTCTCTGTGAAGAATTTGTCATCAAACTTATTGTGAGCATACAACCAGCAGGATGATACCTGTGAAGCATGTTGCAGGACCAAGCCCTTTGCATCATGCTTGTGGAATCGACATGTTGGGAACCTGAATTCGAGTTGGCTCAGCACTTCTTGTTTGGCTTGAGCGGTATCCTTTACCAAATATAACCCTACATGGAAACCGTAGGGTATGAAATCTCATTTCTTGTCTTTGACCAGGGTGGCCTTGTATCCCTACAAGATAATATGATAACAAATTTCTCCCACAACAAGCCGGTCTAGGACATGAGATGGTAGGATATGTGGTGCTCTATTGGCCCCAAACACTCTGATGTAAGTGGCATGCTCATACAAGTACCAATGGCCTACCTTGGATATCATTTTCTTGGCTACCGTCGATAACCTTGGGCATTCCTTTTTAAAACGAATAAAATAAATTTGTGCGAGGAATTCGTCGCAGATTAGGGAGAAATATTTATTATACCTATTTTCCCATAGCATGTTGAAGTAGACGTGGATCGGGATCTTTGCAACATGCTAGCTCAGATTCATGTCGGCGAAGACGTTCCTAGCGCACATGACATCGAGAAGGTACAAGGCCATGTAAAAACTTGGTGCTTCTCCTTCCTTCGGTGTCTGATCCTGTTGCACACAGGTGCTTAGTTGTTTGGAGATTATTTATCCCCAATTTAAGCTTCACCCAACAATTGAGACTGTGTATGGAAAAGGCATCCAAGATTTTGAAAACTTGGAGCAATTGAGATATGAGAGCCATCAAATATATGTATGGCTCCCTTAGGTTAATTGTCCTGTACCATCCATTTCTCTGATTTTTGAATTTCTTGTCTTCCCTCCACAATGAGGCCATTAATCGACTAGTGTCATGGAGTTCATAGAACTTTACCACGAATTCCATGTTGAGCCACTACTCCGGGTCCCTGAACCTGTAGTGTTTCCGAACCTCTATCGGGAGGAAGAATTCGACGCACCCACCATTCTCATCATTAATCAAACATTTATGCATGTCCCTGTGGTCGATGAGCCACTTCAGGACCTCTATGCAAGGGAAAATGGGGGTTCTTCTCGCCACCATGTGTAGATATGATCATCGAATGTTGGGAAACACCTGGTCATCGGGCGCCCTTACGTTCAAGTCACTATGTGGGATATACTATGGGTATTCTTTATTTTTAATCCTATTGAAGAGATCCCCCCAATGTGGGAGCGCTAACTTAGATCTGGTGCTTTCCTTTGTATCTCCAAAGGCTGGAGTCTGAATGAAAACTTTCTTTGTTGTTGTCTTGACGATAGGCTCTAGTATAGGGACATACTCCAATTGCCTCACAGTCCCTGGAAAAGAACCTTCACCTATTTCTGGTTCTTTTATCTTTGGTTCTCTTAGCGAGTGTCTGGTGGTTGTCTTTCTCGGTGGCATTGTTCCTGCAACTTAAGCAAAGTTTTAGAGACTGTGAAAAAATTGGACAAACACATATAAATTAAAGCCAGCGAATTTGCAGACTTGGGTACATACCTCTGAATCTTGTTAAAACCTGGTTTTTGATAAACACGGGGTCGATACTGCCGTCAAGTTGTTTGTTTGGATCCTTCGAATGCTCTAGAATTATCTTACGTTCATAATGAATTTGTTCACAATGGTTCAAGAGATTGTATCACATCATCCATTCAATTCGGGTTATGAGTCAAAATTCAATAAATTTTTCTTCGAATCTTTATAACTTAAATTCATCATGGGTTGACAGAGGAGGCACAGGTGGTGATGTGGTCTATCGATGATTTCAAATATGTTGTTTTGATTGGCACACGAGGTAGCAACTAATGCGGGATCGAGTATTAATTAGATCCTTAAATTCCCAAGATACAATCGTATCTAATGCTGAAAATGTCTCATCGTGTCGCTCTTTCAATGGGTGGATTAGGGATCGGGATTTTGCTATGAATGTTTTCATTGATATCCTCCTTCAAAAGCTCTGACGCCAATCGATATTACCATACAATGTTGACACGGAAAAGATGTCTAGGAGGTATGAATTGGACCTAGGGAACCAAGAATGAATCAGGATAGAACTAGACCTTACGATCTTCTTACCTGGTAAATACACATGGCGTTGGAGACCAGTGACTTAATTTTCTCGTATTAGTTGGAGTCGGGACTTTCCTTAACCTATTCGTTCTAAAACCAAATCCTAGCTTGTTGATGCTCAAAATTGTCAAGGATCGGTGATCGGAGATAAGCCTACCAAACCACTCTCAGATCATATCCCTCGAAAAAGTCTCGATGCCGAAAATGCATCGGGGATAACTTTATCATGGTAAAAATGTTTGTTGTGATCCTTCTGGGTTTTCCTCGATTTCGATAAAGTGATTCTAGCATTGACTATCGAAGATATCTTTTCATTCTTCGTTAAAGTCTATCCTTCCCATAGTTTATCGATGTTGAAGGGGAATCGACTATCTCTCGAAACTTTATGTGAAAAAATTTACGCAAACCAAAACTTCCTTATGCCGATGCCGATGAATATTGGTGCTACGCGACTGTTGTTTTCCAAGTGGTTCCTATACTTACTTGAATTCTTTCTGACACCGAACTTGAGCACGTTGGGTGTAATGTTTGGTTTTCGATTCTTATTTTAGGTGTTAAGGTATTTTAATAATGGGGTTTCACTGGTCAAAATACCCTAGATAGGTGATGAGATTCATGAAAATAAACATGAAAAAAACATTTCCCAAAATGAAATCGAGTCAGACAGTGAAAAAAAACAAGTGGTACCCAAAAAGTGAGAAACAATTGATAAGGTTTTTAGGGTGCGTTGAGTGCTCAACACATTCTGACATGTCAAATATCTTCAATATTTCAACTGCATACTTCCCTTGGTTAAGGAAGATCTTCTCTGGGCTCTGCCAAACTTCAAGACCTAAGAAATAATACATCAGGCCTAGGTCTTTCATCTCAAACTTTGTAGCAAGATTCTTCCTGCAATCTATGATGATCGTTTCTTCATATGTTAAGAATTAGTCATCCACATATAGTAGTAGTATAACTGGTCCATCGTCCACAATATTGAAGTAAAGATTGGGATCAAATTTACTCTTGGTAAAGTCCAAGATCATCATAAAACTATCAATATTGCCATACCAAGCTCTTGGAGCTTGCTTCAACTTCCAAACACAAGTCTTCTTGTTCTGTACTTCGAAACCAAATTTTCATATCACATTGTACCAACCTGGTACACTTTCTTAGCTACAACTTAATCTGCACAATCATGTGCTAGCTCTATTTTCTTTCTACAAAGCACTATCTGTCTCACTTCTTGAGAGTATGTTCTCTACTCTCTCTACAACTATTCTTCAGGGATTGGGACTCTGCAACTACAGCTACTCTAAATCTGAGAATAACTTCTCCATTCTCACTATGACTGCTAAAATCTGAGAGTAACTCCTCTAGTCTATCACGACAACAACTTCATCTAAAACTAGGAGTCGCTCAATAACTAACACTGATGGTAGCTTATATTCCTTCATGGAGGTAACTCAATATCAAATACAAGGATTTCTCCCTCTAAATCGCATACTATATCAAAATCATGGTTGTTTTGGTTGTCTTGATGAATACAAGAATTATTTCTTCGATTACTGGAGAAAGTGTCATGTCATAGTCTTCTCCCTCTTGCTGGGAGAATCCTATGGACACAAATGAGGCTTTGTACATATTTATACTATTACATGCAACATGCTTTATCTGGTAGATCAATATTGGAATTCACCACTAGATTCCCTTCCGGTCTCAAGGAAAAATATGTATCCCAGCCCTTCTGACTGGCTTCCTCCTCTGTCATTGAAACAAGGAAATCTTCTTAGGATATTCCATGTCTCCTAGAGGTCTATGAAGCTAGGATCTAGTATTCTCAACTCATGGCATCTGTCTCCCAGTCCTGGAAGATGTCTCTTCATATGATCCTTTCTAAGATCATGAATACTTCGAGTCTTGATTTCTTCCAAGTCTACAAAATCTTCATAGTCTTTGCAGGATATACTTGGTGTTGAATACCAAGTCTTGATATGAAAATTTGATTCATAATTCAAATGAATTATGCTTCCTGTCAAGGTGGATTCATTATCCTTTGAACAAGTATAATATGAGGTCTATTCTAATGTTCGTTTATCTTTGGAGCCTTATTCTCCTTACAATCAATATCCATATGAGATACTTTGTATCTGAAAAGTAGCTTCTTATTCATCTTCTTTGGTACATGGATGTATTCGGTCATGTATACAACTTGGATAGTTTTCTCCATGTCTCATCTAATATGTTTCCTCCTGCAACCGTCCCTATATCTTTCTCAAGGTTATCACCTATGACCTGCCTAGAACAAGAACAACAAGGGAGAAACAAAAGACAAGGATAATATGCTTTATACTAATAATAAAACAATAACGAGAAAAATCGTCACAGTAGCTCCTTTAGAGATATCACTTGTTACCTTCTTGAAACAAGGGTAAAAATTAAGAAGTACAATAATAATGAGAGCAACACTCTTCTAGTGTTGTGATCAATCATTCTTTCATGGTAACCTAAGACCAAAACAAGAAGTTTCTCCTAGAGGAGATGTTAGTTATATCTGGTAAGTGATTACAATAAGCATTTATCTCAATAAGTCTCACATGCTACCAAGTATAAAAAAAATTAAATATTTCTATCTCAATTATGAGGTAGTTATCAAACTTGACATGTGCAAATTTGAATCTTATCAACTTAATCAATCAAACCTGGAGCCTGGAGTCTTGTCCTCAATAATGATTGTTATTGTTTTTCTTCCTAGTCTCCTTCGCTCAACATGACAAGTATTCTCTTCAAAATGTACTATGTACTGAGATAATATGATTTCTTGACAGAAATCTAAGTTAGATAATAAACTCTATAATCTCAAATTTAATCAATCTAATACCTTGACTTTAATTTTGACCATTCTCCAATTCTCAGGGAGATTCTTTTACTGAAATGTATGATCCATTCCTTCATGGGCAATTTCTTATGATAGTCATAGATTCAACATACAACCTAGATGTTCATAAGGTCAAAATAATTTCATAACAAATCGATCCATATCAAAATGATCAAACCTCGGGTGCATTATTCCTATGAATGTGTTGGATCTGAGATCTTTTTGGATCTATGATTGTCAAAATATCCTTTCTCCTGCAAATACCATTTAGAATAATAATACATTTTAAACAAATGTAAGTACATACCTCTGAAAGTATCTTGCTAGGGTAAGGTGGACTAGGACAATAAAACAATAGTCCCAACACTTCACAAAAACTTTCACTGCAACTGGTACTGCAGCTAGTATTGGTACTGCAACTTGTGTTGCAACTGGCATGAAGGAAATGGCACTACAACTGGTGTTGCAACTGTAACATCAAGGATCTGGCACTGCAACTGGTGTTTCAACTGCAACATCAAATTAGGGTTTTATGAGGAAACCCTAATTTCTCAAGCTTCAAATTTTTAAATTTTGATCCAAGGACTAGATGCACTAGGCCGAAGGGAGTTTGTTGGAGCTGACTGTTTCAAAAAATTCTATGTTTTACCCCTTGAAATTTGACCTTCTCCATTCTAGACTAGTACTTCTGGTATTCATTCTAGTTTTTTGGTTTACTAGTATTCTAGTACCAACCAAAACTAGGGTTTGGATTTCCAAAGACTCTAGCCACTGAAAAGGTGTGCTCAAGTTGCCAAAAGATTCTCTAGGGTAGGGTGCACTTTCCTAGATGGTTTTTAGTCATAAATTCTTCTCCAATAAAAATGCCTAATTTTCTTGTATGACAACAATGACATTTTTCGATAGACAGTGAAAGGTGCTCTATCCAGTCTAGCTCTTATACCATGTTAAATTTAGATTTGTTATTAAGTTATTTTCAATTTACTAGAGCATAACAACATAAGTAGGATCACTGAAAGAAACAAAATCACAAGGTACACAACATTTTATCCTTGGAAACCCTCATGGGGGAGAAAACCCAACAAACAATTCCTCAATAATAGATTGCCAATACAATGCCAAGACTAAAGACTAAACCACCAAGAATAACCTAGGACTGAGCATGCATCTTTGTTCTCCTTCTTGCAACTACAAATTCCTTCAAAAGATGCGCACTAGAAGTGTGAGTGAGTGAGTAAATGAGGCACCCTCTTCACTTATAAATACTAGTTGAGGAGGTGCTAGGGTTATGTCTCTTCACCAAGTAGGACCTACTTCTTCCAATAGTGGTTAAAACCACTTTATCAACCCTAGGGGTCGAATTCTCAAATACCACCATATAAATATGGTTTGAATAATCCACAAAAGGGGATTTGGTCTTATACAAGACCCGACATGATCTATCCACAAAAGGGGATTTGATATACAAGATAATAACTCAAATATAATTATAATATTCTTTGAAGTTATAATATTTCAACACTTGCAAGTCCATGAAACTCACCGACATTTCCTTCTCAAACATACAAATAGTCTTAGTTATCTCTTGACGCCATTGTGGAATGCTAGCCATATGAATCTCCTTTTATGTGATCCAATGTACAAATGAAGATAATTTAGATATGGAACATCGTAGGTCCTGGGGGAAGTCATGGTTCACATATCCATGCACAAGCAGACGATACTGACACTACAAAGTAAACACATACAAAATTAATTTTGTTTTATCCCATAGCATGAATTTATAAAACAAATAATAAAATCATGTTTTTGACATACGTACTCTTATAAGGTTCAAATGGTCATGTGATTTTAACCCCGACAAATGGTCTTCCATAGTGAAGCTACATTGTAGTGAAGACCCATATAAATAAGGCACCTTCACACCCAATATAACTTCCTTTTCCAAAGAATGATCAACTTTCTTCAATATCTATGGGACACCATCTTCTTTGAAATACCAAGAGGGACCAACCTCTCCTCTACTTTATTTTCTTGGCTGATGTTTCTTTTTACTTTTTGAAGAAATAATATCTCTCCTAACAACCAATGTGTCACTTTCGTTTGGTGATATGTGCCTCCATAAAGAAGATGAAACATTTTTAAATATATGCATCAGATCTAGTAAGTGGGCAATATTAAGATGCTCCCAATATGGGAGATCATAAAAGACATATTTATTTTTCATCCCAATTGATCCAGGAGGATCTTGGTGGCCACCCACTTTTACAACTGGCTCAAAATAGTCTTTTTATCAACTTACTATTTTTAGCAGGTCTTCAGGTTCCAAACTTATGGGGCCATTTTGAGGGCCTAAATGATGTTTGTTTCATTATAAGGCACATCAATGATATCCCAAGGCTCTAATTGAACCCCCTAAATGAATCCCCTTGTCAATACCTTTCCAACAAGCTATCATCCACCCTAAACGAAGGTCGTATGAAAACGTTACGACCCTAGGAAGTTAATGTACTAATTTACCCCAACGGGGCACACATGACATTTGTCGCTTCATCTCCTAGGGTTAGGTTTTTTGGATTTATATGGTTTAGGAATTCATTTTTATTGTAAAAAATTCCTTCATATCCTCATTTTACTCATCTTCTTGTGAATGAGCATAGCCATCACATCTCTCATTAAGATAAGTTGGCACCATTCTAGTAAGCTTTTTTTCAATCTACATTTTACATTTTTAAACATGTTTCTTATTTAATAGAAGTCAAGTTTTACTATATATTTGTTATTGTTCATTTTGTATATGTGTTAATATTATAAATATGTGGTTTCATTTCGTTCCGCTCATAAATCGAGATCACCAATGGGCAATTTGTCAACATAGGTGTCGAAGAATTCTAAATCATCGAACATAGGATCCCCATTTGAATCGAATATTTATATAATCTCCTTCTCCTTATATATCATATGCTATAAGCCATTATTTTGGTGTCATTATTGCAAGCCTTTATGCTTTCTCTGGCTTACCATTGAAAGTGTAAATTTATCTTCTATAATGGTGTTGCTCTGGGAGGAATACCTTGGAGCATTCATACACTGGCTTTCGTAGGTGATTGGATCACTTAGCCTTCAGATAAGGTCCATAATATTTACATCCATGACAGAATTTTGTTACAAGACCTGTGAACTTGTTAATGTATATGATAGATCATGTTAGCGTCGAAGTCCAAAACAGTCACAATAAATTAAATATGCCAAAAAATATTGTTACATATATAAACAAATCAATAAAAATGTAATTTACCATAGAAAACTCCTAAACCTGGATAATCGTGTGTGGTGTGTTGACAATTTAAAACGTCAACGTAATTTCACCCGTAAAGTGTTTCTAAAGCCTATTATTATATAAGACTAAATAATGCTAGTATGTGGGACCCCTTGAACTTTTGAAGATCAGATCTGTTCATTTTCAATGTTATGATGATGTGCTACAAAGGTTTACATGGTTGATGAGAATATGGTTGCCATTGATATGAGTTAAGCTTTGATATGTTGTTCCTTCATGATACTACAACCTGCTATTCATATATGGTATTTGTTCTTCTTTCACCTGCACAACAAACATGTTAGTAAAATTACATGAAGGGTGGTTTTGAAGAAGTCAAAGTATGACAACAAGTGAAAAGGGACCTAGTTCTGCAATACTACATGCATAAAATATTTGTTGATTATTGTTAAACCCTAGCTAACAAGGAAATGACTATGAAATTGTGTTAAATTACATTTTTATATGCATATGGTGGAAATTTTGGTGGCGCATTTGGCAAGGTGATAATGCAATGGTTATGCATTGGTTAATGGAATCGGTAGCTGATATACATATGTTATGAACGTTGGTGGCTCACGGAAGTAATGGCTTTGCGATTTTATATAGTCCATATGTATGGTGATTATGTTATTCTTCAGGTTGATGTTGATCACGCTATTAGTGATGATTCTATACATGATCTCTTAGGTTGTATAGTGCTCAAGCGATTTATTTGAGTTATATTGGGAATATGAATATGGGTGGCGCATTTGGCAAAGTAATAATGTGAATGGTTGAATTTTTATATGGAACTTGGATTATGATATGGTTTAAATGTGTTGATATTCTCGATGCATGGGTTCATTAATGGTGTTAATGGGGAGCTCGTTAGCATGTACTGCTGAGTAAATGAGATGTGGGTGGAGGCAACGTGCATTTACTGAACGTCCCCTTTACCCTTCCCATTGGATGCCACCCTAGTTGGACTATTGTTTGATCTTGTTGTTGTGTTCACACTCCATTTTTTTTGTAGGGTGAAACCGCTCGACCACCTCTCGTCTTAAGGATTTCGATTAACAAGTATGTCTCTTTTGTCCATTCTTGAATTCACTCTAGCTATGAAATTATTTTGGCTTAGTTGTGTGGGTTTGTGCTTGTCATGAGTGCTGCAACTGTGTGGAATTTTGGTTTTGAATGGAAAATGGATGGTTCTATCGTGATAGTTTTAAGTTCATCGAAGTTGTTAGCCTTCCTGGGTGATAGTTCTATGTTATCACTGTGTTTTGGTTGAAGGGTTTTGTTTAAATCATGGCTAGATGGTTTCCTTCACGATTCTAGGGTTTAACTAGAGCCTTGTTTTCCTGTTTTTGCCCTGTCAAGGAATTGTCTCCTGTTCACAAGCGAATCATAGTCCTTGCGCGTACACCTTTGGCCTCGAAGTTTCACTACAGTTAGTTTTGTTTCTCTTGTGAAGGCTACTATGCAAACCCTTAACCCTCTATACTGGAGTTGCACAGGGAGATTGTTGAGTCTGCCAAGTTGTTTCCAGTTAATGTGGTCTATTACTTTGAATACAGGCTCACTCGATGGTCGTATAGTAGTCGTGTTGGTATGGCTTTTCGTCACTACCTTTGTGATAATAGCCTGAACCTTACATTGCCAATTTTCACTTCTAAATTTCATAGTCACCCGCTTGATGTCAAAGAACCCAGTTGTTTTTAATGGAAGGGCCTTTTCCCATTTCGATTGGATGTGTTGGTATACACAGCTACCACAGCTTGTTTAGTTGATTGATTTTTTTTGCCACAGTGGCGAATTGTTGGTTGATGTGCAGTCACTAGATTTTCACTTATGGTGATTTGGTTGATGGATGACATTGGTCATGAATGCTTAGGGTTTATCACATAGGTTGTGTTCTGTGTATGATGTTTTGCAAATGAAACATGGGGCATGATAACTATGGTTTCCCTGGGACCGAATGATAATAGAACTAGATAACTATAGAAGGCATATCCATGACATCCTTGTGTTGTTGGTTGAAGAGGCTTGAGTGTGCATGGCTTGATTGAATCAAGGTGTGACTCAAACGAACCAACCACTTATTAGTGCACACAGCCTCAACACGATATGTTGAGTTAGTACCATGACTGTTTGTTTATTGTGATAAGTGGAAATGTTGCATTGTGGACTTTGGTTAGTTGCGCTCTGTGTGTAGTATGGATAGTTTATTTTTATACTCAGTGATACCCTCAGAGTTTTAAGCATGTTACTGATTGCACTTAACCACTGTTGATGACAGTCGCATTGGATATTTAGCTTAGCTTTTAGGTCGCATTGAGTTGTTTTGTTTTACAGTGGTATGGTTACATTGTCGTGGAAATTTACTCTTGCATAGTTTGTGTCTAAATGTTGGTTGTTGGATGTATAGTCAATTGTCATTTTAGGCGTGGCATGTGAGGTTTTGATTGGTTTGGTCTTTTTACTACATATGTATATGGGAACAAATATCATTAGAGATCTTGATTGGCTCTATTGCAAAAATAGTGACTTCATTATTATTTTGGAAACATGGCTTTTAAATATAGATGTGGATTGAAGAAACGTATTATAGTGGTGGATGTTAATGATTACAGATTTGGAATGAGTGTTATTGTTGACTGTTATAAAATGAATAATGTGCGAACAAAGGGAACAAAACCTCTTACAAATTGTGTGAAATATTTATTGTTCTGTAATGGCACTGTGTTGGATATTAATGGACGGTGAACTAGTCAAATACACAGGAATTATTACTCAGTCATCTAATTTTTGGTTGATGCATCTATTCTTACTACGGAATGTTTTATGGATCACTTGATTAATTTCAGGAACAATAATCATTATCCTCCCCTCTCATTATCTCACTTTCCACTAATTACAAACCCTTCACATATCCCATATTCATTGTTTCACTCCCTATTCTGATATTGATTACAACCAAAAGAATTTTTGTGTTAAGTGGATGAAGTGGAAGATCTTGAGTAGATTGCAGAGAGGTTTTGTTTTGTTGATTTAGAGTTGATTTTTGTTATCACTGAGAAATGAACATTTCTTCTCCCCTTTCATTATATCATATTTTTGCTAAATACCAACCCCTCACATTTCCCAGAACATCGTTTCGCCCCCTTGCTCATTGATTAACATTAGAACAATTTGTATGGATTGGATTGGATGAGACTGATACATTCTGAGCCAAATCTATTTTTTATTTTTAAGAGTTTTCATGCATGTCTATTTAAATACTATTTTCTAATCAATTACACATGCAGGATGAGTTTTTTCAGTCAGGTAAGTCATGGCCGAGGAAACAGAGGTAGAGGTAACTGGAACCGAGGCCCAAGAAGACCCAGGCTCTCTACACATTTTGATGTTGATTCAGAAGAGCTTGGCCAATTGTTTCATGCTGGATTATTTAATTGGATTGGGAAGGGAATAGTCCAACCTAGGCCTGAAAGGCCTCCCTTCCAAGCCCCTCAAGCCATCGGTATCCCTGTGCCTCCTCATTTCTCTTTACAGCCTGAAGTCCCTGAAAATGATGGGTAGCAAGAGATTGTTCACCCAACAGTCTCCCAACACCGTGGCTAGCCCAACTTGACTGTGCCTGCTCCTCCATATTTGAACCCCATTGTCCAAGCTACCCCAAACCACTCACTAGTGCAATCCTACCATGCCAGCAAGAGATTGAATATTGAAGCCCACCATGTATTTGATAAAGGAAAATCTATTGCTGCCCCTTCCTCACCCTCCGATGACTCCGAAAAATCTGTGTCTTCACGGATGCATTTGAGGGACAATTGTTCCTATGTGATCATTGAGATAAAGCCTGGCGAATTCGGGAAAATAAAGAGTTGACAACAGCAACCAAGGAAGGGTTGCATCACACACTGGAAAATATGGCTTTTGAATTTTATGTTATCTATTGTTTTATGACAGTTGACTTCGTGGATTTTGGACAACATGTTTTATTTTGGATATATGAATATTATTTTGAAATATTTTCAAATTTTATGAGCTAAAATTTTCAAAAGTAAATGTGTTGAGGGGAGGCACAAGGTGTTGTGTTTTCTTAACAAATGGATTATGTTATAGTTTTTATGATTGTTATGAACTGAAGGGAGTCACAAGGGGTCCCACCTAACTAGATATTATTTATCTATGACCCT
>SNQJ01S0020581.1:0-22672 GCA_010110895.2 Picea sitchensis | reverse complement strand
AGCAGAAGCATGCTAAGGTTTGCTCTTTGATTTTATATTGAGACAATTCAGTTTTCGTTCATTCATATATTCATCATAGCCTAATTTTGTTTTATGATAGCAGGGTCTTATTGTAGACAACAATATTTAGGGCTAAATCAAATCATTTAGAGACTTGTTCTTCAGAGGTGTTGATCTATCTTTGATAGTCTGTGTAGACTTGTATGTTTGTGAATTATTTTTCATGACTGACAAAGGATATTGTGCGAAGTCGAGTGGGCAGCAATCTGTGGCAAGCTGATCCATCTTTAGAGTTCAGTTTTGGTTTTTTGTCAGAGGTCCTTTTTTATGTTCCATCGGGGATGTCTAAGTTTGACTTTGGTCCAAGATTTCTGTAGGAGATTTTGAAAATAAAATGACTCTTTGGTGAATTGGAATGAAATAAATGATTGCTTTATGTCTCAATTGTCTTGATTATCATCTTGGTGTATTTACTTATGTTCTTATATTTATTTCAGCAACTGATATATTCAGAAAATACATAAAAAGTGAATTTCCAACAAGCTTTTGTTGATAAAAGAATAGCCTAAGCACTCGTAATTAATACTTGTGAGTTAGGATACCATTTTTGTTGGCTATAAACATAGGGTGATATTCTCGTCTACTTTACTTTAGCCAAGTAAAGTATGGAAATGCTTGAGTAAGTTCAATTCATATCTTTTCCTCAACATTTATTTGGTGACCGTATGGGGAAGATCTTTGATATCTCTGGTTAAATTTTATACTTGATTTTCATCAATACATCTTTCTTTTCTTTTCTTTTTGATTCTTTGACTATTTTGATTTTAATGGTTGTTCCTGTTACAAGGCAACCCAATCTTGAGCCCGGTCTCCAAGACCAGACCAACATTGCTTTAAACCTATTTCATACTATTTTAGACACTTCTAGGACCCATGCTGAGATTAATCGTTCTTGGGTGCATTTGGCAAGGTGATAATGCAATGGTTTTGCATTGGTTAATGGAATCGGTAGCTGATATACATATGTTATGAACATCAGTGGCTCATGGAAGTAATGGCTTTGCGATTTTATACAGGCCATATGTATGGTGATTATGCTATGCTTCAGGGTGATGTTCATCATGCTATTAGTGATGATTCTATACATGATCTATTAGGTTGTATAGTGGTCGGGCAATTTATTTGAGTTATATTGGGAATATGAATATGGGTGGCACATTTGGAAAAGTAATAATGTGAATGGTTGAATTGTTATATGGAACTTGGATTATGCTATGGTTTAAATATGTTGATATTCTCGATGCATGGGTTGATTAATGGTGTTAATGGGGGGCTCGTTGGCATGTACTGCTGAGCAAATGAGATGTGGGTGGAGGCAACATGCATTTACTGCACGTCACCTTTACCCTTCCCTTTGGCCGCCACCCTAGTCGGACTATTTTTTGATCTTGTTGTTGTGTTCACACTCCGATGTTTTGCAGGGT
Source organism: Picea sitchensis (assembly GCA_010110895.2). NCBI lineage: Eukaryota > Viridiplantae > Streptophyta > Pinopsida > Pinales > Pinaceae > Picea > Picea sitchensis. The sequence continues at coordinate 21,188 of SNQJ01S0020581.1, read as the reverse complement.
GAAACCACTCGACCACCTCTCGTCTTAAGGATTTTGACTAACAAGTATGTCTCTTTTCGCCATTCTTGAATTAAATCTGGTTATGAAATGATTTTGGCTTAGTTGTGTGGGTTTGTGCTTGTCCTCAGTGCCGCAACTTTGTGGAATTTTGGTTTTGAATGGAAACTGGATGGTTATGCCATGATAGTTTTAAGTTCATTGAAGTTGTTATCCTTCCTGGGTGATAGTTATTTGTTACCACTGCATTTTGGTTGAAGAGTTTTTTTTAAATCATGGCTGGATGGTTTCCTTCATGAATCTGGGCTTTAACTACAGCCATGTTTTCCTGTTTCGGCCTTGTCAAGGAACTGTCTCCCATTCACAAGCGAATCATAGTCCTCCTTGCACGTACACCTTTGGCCTCGAAGTTTCACTACAGTTAGTTTTGTTCCTCCTGTGAAAGATATCGTGCAAACCCTTAACCCTCTAGACTGGAGTTGCATAGGGAGACTATCAAGTCTGCCAAGTTGTTTTTGGTTATTGTGGTCTATTACTTTGAATACGGGCTCACCCGTTGGTCATAGAAATCGTGTTGGTATGGATTTTCATTACTGCCTCTATGATAATAGCGTGAACCTTACATTGCCAATTTGCACTTCTAAAGTTCACAGTCACCTGCATGATGTCAAAGAAATCAGTTGTTTTTAATGGAAGGGCCTCTACCCATTTCAATTGGATGTGTGGGTATACACAGCTACCACGGCTTGTTCGGTTGATTGATTTTTTTTGCCACAATGGAGAATTGTTGGTTGATGTACAGTCACTAGCTTTTCACTTATGGTGATTTGGTTGATGGATGACATTGGTCACGAATGCTTAGGGTTTCTCACACAGGTCGCATTCTGTGTATGATGTTTTGCAAATGAAATATGGGGCATGATAACTATGGTTTCCCTGGGACCGAATGATAATCAAACTGGATAACTATAGAATGCATATCCATGGCATCCTTGTGTTGTTGGTTGGACAGGCCTGAGTGCGCACAGATTGATTGAATCATGGTGTGACTTAAACAAACCAACCATTTATTAATGTGCATAGCCTCAACACGATATGTTGAGTTATTATCATGACTGTGTGTTTGTTGTGATAAGTGGAAATGTTGCATTGTGGAGTTTGGTTAGCTGCACTCTGTGTGTAGTATGGATAGTTTGTTTGTATACTCAGTAATACCCTCAGAGTTTTAAGCATTTTATTTATTGCAATTACCACTATTGATGGCAGTCGCATTGGATATTTGGCTCATCTTTTAAGTCACATTGAGTTGTTTTGTTTTACAGTGTTATGGTTATATTGCCTTGGAAATTTACTCCTACATAGCCTGTGTCTAAATGGTGGTTGTTGGTTGTATAGTTAGTTGTCATTTCAGGTGTGGCATGTGAAGTTTTGATTATTTTGGTCTTTTTACTGCATATGTATATGGGAATGAATATAATTACAGATCTTGATTGGCTCTATTGCAGAAATAGTGACTTCATTATTATTTTGGAAACATGACTTTTAAATATAGATGTGGATTAAAGAAACGTATGATAGTGGTGGATGTTAATGATTACAGATTGGGAATGAGTGATGTTTTTGACTATTAAAAAATGAAGAATGTGCAAATAAAGGGAACATAACCTATTAAAAATTGTGTGAAATACTTATTGTTCTGTAATGGCACTGTGTTGGATATTAATGGACGGTGAACTAGTCAAATACACATGAATTATTACTCAGTCATCTGATTGTTGGTTGATGCATCTATTCTTATTGCGGATTTTTTTATAGATTGCTTGATTAATTTCATGAACAATAATTGTTATCCTCCCTTCTCATTATCTCACTTTCCGCTAATTGCAAACCCTTCACATATCCCAAATTCATTGTTTCACTCCATGTTCTGATATTGATTACAGCTAAGAGAATTTATGTGTTAAGTGGATGAAGTGGAAATATCTTGAGTAGATTGCAGAGAGGTTTTATTTTGTTGATTTACAATTGATTATTGTTATCATTGAGCAATGACCATTTCTTCTCCCCTTTCATTATATCATATTTTCGCTAAATACAAACCCCTCACGTTTCCCAGAACACTGTTTCACCCCCCTGCTCATTGATTAACATTAGAGCAATTTGTATGGATTGGATTGCATGAGATTGATACATTATGAGCCAAATCTATTTCGTATTTTTAAGAGTTGTCATGCATGGATATTTAAAGACTATTTGTTAATCGATTACACATGAAGGATGAGTTTTTTCAGTCGGGGAAGCCATGGCCGAGGAATAGAGGTAGATGTAACTAGAACTGAGGCCCAAGAAAGCCTAGGTTCTCTATACATTTTGATGTTGATTCAGAAGAGATTGGCCAATTGTTTCATGCTAGATTCTTTAATTGGATTGGGTAGGGAATAGTCCAACCTAGGCCTAAAAGGCCTCCCTTCCAATCCCCTCAAGCCCCCGGTATCTCTGTGCCTCCTCATGTCTCTTTACAGCCTGAAGTCCCTGAAAATGATGGGTGGCAGGAGATTGTTCACCCAGCAGTCTCCCAACATCGTGGCTGGCCCAACTTGACTTTGCCTGCTCCTCCACCTTTGAACCCCATTGTCCAAGCTACCCCTAACCACTCACCAGTGCAATCCTGCCATGCCAAGAAGAGATTGAAGAATGAATACCACCATGCAGTTGATAAATGAAAATCTAGTGTTGCCCCTTCCTCAGCCTCCGATGACTTCGACAAATCATGTCTTCATGGATGCATTTGAGGGACGATTGTTCCCATGTGATCAGTGAGATAAAGCCTAAAGGCTCTGCCCAACCCAAGGCGAATTCGGGAAAATCAAGAGGTGAGAGTAGCAACCAAGGAAGGGTTGCATCACATACTGGAAAATATGGCTTTTGAATTTTATGTTATCTATTGTTTTATGACAATTGACTTCATGGATTTTGGACAGCATGTTTTATTTTGGATATATGAATATTATTTTGAAATATTTTCAAATTTTATGAGCTAAAATTGTCAAAAGTAAATATGTTGAGGGGAGGCACAAGGTGTTGTGTTTTGTTCACAAATGGATTGTGTTATAGGTGTTATGATTGTTATGAACTAAAGGGAGTCACAAGGGGTCCCACCTAACTTGTGTTATAGGTGTTAAGTGATTGTTAAGGAACTAAAGGGAGTCACAAGTGGGTCCCTAACTAGCTATTATTTATTTATGACCATATTATGATTATTACTCCCCCCCCCCCTATCTAAAGTTAGATGACTCTTTAATTAGCTTGACTAATGAATTTGTTCAACTACTCCATCCGATTCTGATTTGTTAAAAGTAAAAGAAAGGGGAGGAACAAGAGGAGGATAGAAGAAAAATCATGCTAAGGTTTTCTCTTTGAGATTATGTTGAGAAAATCCAGTTTTCATTCATTCATATATTCATCATAGCCTAATTTTATTTTATGATAGCAAGGTCTTATTGTAGACAACAATATTCAGGGCTGAATCAAATCATTCAGACACTTGTTCTTCAGAGGTGTTAATCTATATTTGATAGTCTATGTAGACTTGTATGTTTGTGAATTAGTTTTCATGACTGACAAAGGCTATTGTGCAGAGTCGAGTGGGAAGAAATATGTGGCTAGTTGATCCATATTTTAGAGTTCAGATTTGGTTTTCTGTTAGAGTTCCTTTTGTATGTTCCATCGGGGATGTCTATGTTTGACTTTGGTCCAAGATTTTTGTATGAGATTTTGAAAAGAAAATGACTCTTTGGTGAATTATAATGAAATAAAGGATTTCTTTATGTCTCAATTGTCTTGATTATCATCTTGGTGTCTTTACTTTTGTTCTTATATTTATTTCAGCAACTGATATATTCAGAAAATACATAAAAAGTGAATTTTCAGCAAGCTTTTGTTGATAAAAGACTAGCCTAAGCACTCGTAATTAATACTTGTGAGTTAGGATATCATTTTTGTTGGATATAAACATTGGGTGATATTCTCGTCTACTTTAATTTATCCAAGTAAAGTATGAAAATGCTTGAGTAAGATCAATTCATATCTTTTCCTCAACATGGTGTAAGAACATATGCCATACAACATAAAATTCCTCTTTGTTGCAATGGGTCTTGATACATCATATACAATATCCCTTCCCATAATTGCTTCAATTTATATACCAATGGTTGTAGGTAGACATCAATATTGTTCACTTGTCTTCTACCAGGGACTATAAAAGACAACATAAGATGTTCATTCTTCATGGAAAACCATGTGGGGTATTGTTATTGATCACTACTACAGGACAAACATAATAGTTGGTGTTTTTGAGGGAATATGGGTTGATGCCATCCAAGGCTATGCTGAGTCACAGAATTTGTACTTCATCCTTGAATTTTATGTGCCATGTATCCTCTATATGCTTCATGGATATTGAATTTGTTTGGATTCTCATAACTCCTGACTCACTTCTATGCGAGGCATGTCATACCTGCAACATAGCTAATTCTTTGCCACGAAAGAGATTTTGAATCCTTGGGATTATAGGCTTGTGCCTAAATATATTATGATGAGGACCATGTGATTTTTCCTTTTTATTTGATTTATGATATCTGCCATGCCCACATTCTGAACATATCTCTTTGTCTACATATTCTCCTCTATATAAAATAAATTCATTCATACATGCATGATATGATATGTACTCAACACCCAATATTTTCAACATTTTCTTTTCCTCTTCGTAGCTATCGAGAAAGACATTATCACTTAGAAGAACCTTATCTTTGAATAACCTGCAGTTAGTGGGAAATTACAATGTTATTTAACATTCATAAAATCAATCGTTTTAATGTTGATTGTGTGACAATATTTCTCAAATTATAAGGGACTTAATGATGATAAATTACCTCAATATTGTCGAGAAACATGCGTTTGACATGCCAAAATTTTCTTTCAATTTGTACAGTAACATGCTTGTCCCCAATTGGCTATACTTTGACTGGCTAGGTCCAAAGAGAGCGGTGGTGGAAGCTGATTTCAGACTTTCAAATAAGGTATCAGTGATATGAGCATCATCACCTTGCTCATTCTTTTGGAATTCATCTAACAAAAATGTCTCCATGGCAGTTGTATCCCGTAAATAATCATCCATACCAACCTCTATTTCATTGACTCCATTGCCAACTTGTGAAGAAATACTATTGTTGTACTCATTCCTAATTGGTGAATTTGGACATAGTGGGAATTGAATAGATGGTTGATTCAACCATTCTTGGTATGCTTCCTCTCCAAGTTGTTCTCTTATTTCATCCCTCTCTTGATTTGGCATTGTAGTGGGGAGCAATGGAAGATGATAGGTAGGTCACTCATTATCACTAGAATCCTAATTTCAAAAATATTGAATATTAGTACATCGATGATATTAATAAGCACAATGCAATTGGTTTGTTCAAATCACATTATACAAAACAATTATTACCATAATTGACCCAGTATTGTGGCTGGAAGATGGCATGTAACTATTGGCAGTGTAAAGTGGTTGTCCATTTTCATCTACCAGTTTCTTATGATATGTTTCTCCTGATAAGATCTTCCTCCGTTTTTGAATTGGTACTGGAATATTATCTGCATCTGAACTTGATTCTGAATCAGGATCCTGCAAATTTTCTCAATAAATTTTTATTTATATTGACATGGATTGTAACAAACTCACCTAGCCACCTAGGCCAGTTCGTGGCCCTGAAACTTCTCTTTCCATCAGCTCAAATTCCATATTGTAGCATCCCCACCCTTAAGTAGGGCTATGCCACGTAGAACTTTTCGAACTGTATACATAAATTAAAAATCATACAAATAATCTGCAAATATTAAGATTCTTGTGGAATAGCATTAACAATACACATGCAGCATACACACGAAAAAACCCATGAAAATAAACATTTAAGGATTAATGCATCAAGTAATATAACACAAAATTGATACTTATATTTTATAAAATACCACCAACTACATGCAGACCATCCACAATCCTCCCAGCCTTAGACCACACTTCTCATAACTCTCAACATTGGGTCACCCCCAAGATGGGACTAAACTCCACCCGGGTAAAGGAATTCCTAGATAGGCTGATGTATCTCAAATAGTAGGAACAACTCCATCAAGTGCCAACTCAAATAAATAGCCTACAATCCCTCATTCCCCACATGCCTGTACCACCCCAAGAAGTGTGCCCCTTTTCTTCTCAACAGTCCTTCGACTTCCCCACTTCCCTTCTAGGGATTCAACAACAGGTCGAACATGAAGTCTCATAGAACTTTAGTTTTAGTTGTGCTCCCTTAGGAAATCAATTCCCAACAATTTTATTACATGGAGAGAGTTTCTCACGGGCCTGACAACCCACCTTTTCAATCCACGGGTTGCTACTGATAACAAGAAAAGTACAGTGTATATCTAAAGGAGTGTGTGTAGGATGGAGAGGCCAGAATGATGGAGAGAATGGAATGAATGGTGAATGCCTCCCTGAATGAGGAAATGGAATAATATTCCCCACATTTATTTTCATGCGCCCTTGATTACACATGGCCCTCAAGGAACTCGTTTCTCTCCACTTGTAATTCATTCCCCTTTCCATAAAAAATTTGGATAAAATAAGTGTCCACACCTTAGTCTTTAGGAATAATATTATAATATTCCTTTGGAAATAAGCCCTCTAGCTTAGCTCCCTTTCTAAGATCTTATCCCCCCCCTTTCCCTTCCTAATGGATTTTAGTCCCCAATACTCTTTTATCATGGTTTATCTTCATGCAACGATGTATTTTATTAATGATATGAGTGTTTATGTATACAAAAATAGGCTCACTGGCATTTAGCATCTAGGCTCTCCAGCCTAATAATCACATAAGGCTTATGGCATATAATAACCTGGATCACTAGCTTATAAAACATACTTACATTTACAGTTGGGGCTTGGCCTTGGGGTATTACATTCCCCTCCCCTTATTTTTTCACTATCCTCAGTGCAATATATATACACTTTTACCACCAAAAATTTCAAAAATACTCAAAAAGATGTGGGTATTCTTCCTACATATCATCCTCGAGCTCCCAAGTTGCATCCTCAGGATCGTACCATGTCCATTGGACCTTTAATAGCTCTATGGATTGATTTCAGAGATGCTTGATATTTTGGTCCAATTTGCACACCGAATGAACTTGAAAAGCGCCTTCTTACTCCATCTGAATCACATTCCAATCAGTGACATGATTAGTATCAAGTATATACATTTTAAGAAATGATATATGGAATACATTATGAATAGGCATTGATGCAGGCAATGCAATCATACATGATATAGGCCCAATCCTCTCTAGGATTTCAAATGGCCCACAATAACGGGCTGCCAACTTTGAACAATTTCCCAACTTCAGGGAACTTTTGTTGCCTTCTCTTTCAAAAACACATGGTCACCCACTTTAAATTCCCTATGAGTTATGCCCTTATCAGCATAGCTTTTCTTCCTGTCTTGAGAAACCTTTAAATTATTTTTTATTTTCTAAATTTGCTATTCCATTTCCCTAAGTAATTCTGGCCCAACCACTACTCTATCTGCTAGGTTGTCCCAGCTTACAGGTGTGTTGCACCTTCTTCCATAAAGTGTCTTATATGGGCTCATATTTAGAGATGCTTGGTATCCATTGTTATAATAAAAATCTACTAAGTGTAGGTAATCCTGCCATTTTTATGGTTTATCGATCACATACATCCTCAACATATCCTCAATCACTTGATTCACCTTCTATGTTTTTCCATCAGACTTTGGATGATAAATTGTGCTAAAATTCAAATTTGTTCCAAAACCCTTAAATAATCCTTTCCAAAAATTTGATGTAAACTTTGGATCTATGTCATACACAATTGTCTTGGGTATACCATGTAGTCAAGCAATTTCTCTCATATAAATATCAACAATGTTGGTTGTCTTGTGAGTGAGCTTTACTAGAATAAAATGGGCATCTTTAGTAAGCTTATCCACCACTACTATGATAGAATCATGTTGTTTTTTTGTTCTGGGATGTTTGGTGATGAAATCCATTGTTACAACTTCCCATTTCCACTCAAGAATGGGTCATGGATATAGTAAACCAACTGGGTGTCTACGCTCATCCTTGACCTTTTCACACTCCAAACATTTGGCTATACACTCAACAACTTCCTTCTTCATGCTTGTCCAATAATATTGGCTCTTGACAACTGTAATAATTTTATGATATCCTGGGTACCCAACATAAGGTACATTATGAATTTCTCTTAATATCATATTTTTCCATTTCTGGGAATTTCGTACATAAGTTTTTCCTCTTCATATGAGAATTTCATCATTTCCTAGCATGTAATCTTCAATTTTCTGCTGCAACATACCTTGCTATAATTTTTTCATTATTTATATGTATTGCAAATTTGATTTTGTAGCCTCTGAGATTTTTTCATTCAAATTGGATTGGTACATGCTAATAGTTGTAGCATGCAACTCATGCACCCTTCTGCTAAGTGCATAAACTACCTTGTTCTCTTTCCCTTTGATATACTTTATATCAAAGTCATATTCGCTGAGAAATTCTAACCACCTGCTTTGCTTAGCATTTAGAGTTGGTTGTTCAAATAAATATTTCAGACCATTGTGGTTTGTCCTCAACTCGAATCTTTTTCCCATGAGGTAGTGCATCCACTTATTCAAGGCATGCACTATGGATGCCAACTCCAAATCATGAGTGGCATAGTGCCTTTCATGCTCCTTCAACTTCCTTGATTTATAACATACAACATACCCATTTTGACTAAGGACTCCACCAAGTCCTTATTTACATTAATCAATGCATACAATTAATTCTTCATTTGGATAAAAAATACTTAGTATTGGAGCATTGGTTAAGAAATGCTTCAAGTGTTGGAAACTCTTTTCACACTCTAATGTCCAGTGAAACTTCACTCCATTCTTTTGCAAGGAAGTGATTGGGTGTGCAGTCTTTGAGAATCCTTCAATAAATCTTTTGTAGTAGCCTGCAAGGCCCATGAATGATCTGACCTATGTCACATTCTTTGGCTCTAACCATCCTCTAATGGCCTCAATATTTTTAGGATCCACTGCTATCTCTTCCTCTGATATGATATGTCCCAAATAATGAATTTGTTTCTGATAAAATGAGCAATTGCTCAATTTGGAATACAACTAATGCTCCCTTAATACCTATAGTACCATCCTAAAGTGTTATTCATGTTCTTCCTCCGACTTAGAATATATAAGAATGTCATATAAAAATACAATGACAAATATATCTAAGTATTCTCTAAAAATACCATTCATTAAACACATGAAGACAACTAATGCATTTGATAACCCAAATGGCACCACTGTGAACTCATAATTCCATTAACTTGTTCTGAAAGTAGTGTTGTTGATGTATTCATCTTTAACTCTTACTTGATGATAACTTGACCCGAGATCAATCTTGGAGAATATTTTTGCATTCTTCAATTGATCAAAGAGGTCATCGATCCTTGGCAAATGATACTTATTATTTACAGTTACCTTGTTCAACTGCCTGAATTCCATGAAAAGTATCAATGTTCCATCCTTCTTCACAAATAATACTGGGGAACCCCAAGGTGACACACTTGGGCATATATACCCCTTCTTCAAAATATCTTCAAGTTTAGTTTGCAATTCCTTCAATTCTAGTCTAGTCATCCTGTAAGGGGTCTTGGATATTGGAGTTGCTCCAGGCATCAGATTTATGGAGAAATAAATGTCTCTTTTAAGGAGTAATCCTGGTACTCCTTTAAATACATCCTCAAACTCTTTTAGGACTGCATAATATTCAATATTTGACACCTTATATTTAGGTGTCTCTTCCATATGAGCTGCAAATATTTGACACCCTTTTCTGCAACTTTTCTTCAGCTGCAATGCTGAAATTTCTCTGACAGTTACTGCCCTAGGAATTCCTTGTACTATCCTTAGGTTCCCTTCCTCATCCCAGCAATTAAATGTCTTATTATAAAAATCTAGGATAACATGGTGTTGGTCCAACCAATCCATACCAATTAGACAGTCATAGGAACCTAAAGGAAAGATGTTCAAATATTCCCTAGTGCTTAGTCCATTCATGCCCATTGAACATGACTTAACCATCTCATTAATTTTTCTTTTGGCTTCGGTAGCCAGCTGCACCAAACAAGATTTCCCATGTTTTTTCCTTGGCAAATGAAATATTTCCACCATACTAGGATCTATATAACTATGACTATATCCTAAATCAATTAAAATAGCAATGGTTTGGTTTTTTATGATACCTTCCACTTCAATCATATGTGATTGAAAGTCATCTTACTTGTTTTCTAGGGATGCATCAATCCTAGGTACATTTCTACCCATGTCCTCCATGTTGAGATTCAACAAGAAGATCCTAGTGAAAATTATGCACCTACACTAGGATGGAGCCTCAGGCTATTTTTAGGTGGAAGTCTATTTTTAGATGATGAGAAAACTCTATTTATAGATGATGTATATTTATACATGGTGAGAAAATTATATTTATAGATGTATGTCGACTATTATTATCCCTTAATAATAGTTGGACAATAAATATTAGTCTATTCTCAATGAGCACTTGGAAATAGTTAACTGAAGTGGCAAATCGGTTAGCTATAGGAAATTCGAGTTCAAGGATTGACTGGTGGGACATGCAAGCGAATTAGTTGTAACTGAGTAATTCGAAGTTGTAACAGAGTTGGATGTGTAGTTATGTGAATTGTGAATTAGTTTAACTCAGTTAAGTGAGTTAAGCTCAGTTGTACTAGTTGTAATTGAACTAATACTAGTGAGAGATAAGTGAATTAATTATTAATTAATTCACAATCACTGGTCTCACATGAAACTGAAGATTTACCATTGTTAACTACATGCATGTCAGATCCAGTGGAGACCCAGTTGAGATAACAGGTGAAAGGGATAGTTTGAATATCATTTGTCACAATAGTGAGTGCACTAATCCAACCACACACACATTGGATGTTCCCATGAGTATTGCGCAGCCTAGGAAAGAGGAATTCATTCATTGTAGAGATTTCCATTAGAAGGGGTTGCGCAGAGGAGGCATGCTATCTAGAAGCAGTAAATTGGCACATGAATTTGTCAATTTTTGTATGACAATGTGAGACGATTGTATATTGTACTAAGAGCTCTTGGATTAGAGTTTTGTATGAGATTGTTTCATGATCCTTTATATATACATAATATATGATAGTGGGGTTTTTATATTTATGCTTTCCCGATAAAACATATGTGTTATGTGTGATTGATCTTTCTTCTTGATATTGCAATTGGCAATCGTGTTTTAAATTCTACAAGAATATTTGTAGAAGCGATTTTGTATTTAACAATGGAATATAATTGTTAGATCAGGAGAATCCAGGCAATACATAATTTGTATTAAAATTTCTACATGGTATCAGTGCACAGAAAATTGCAGAAGCTAAGTTTGTGATTGGATAGAATTTGAATTTGCAGAAAGAATTTTTTGGTGCTACAGCTGACTCAAGATCAAAATGGATTTCAATGGCTTGAGGTTAGAGTATGCACTTGAGGGAAGCTCGAACTACATTTCTTGGAAGGACAGGATGGAGGAAGTACTTGAAGACAATGGCTTGAAGGAATTCATTAACAAAGATGTTCCTAAGCTAGATGTTGCAGACGCTGCAAATCTTGATGCATGGAAAAAGAATGTGGCAAAGGCGAGAAGGATTATGTTGGAGGGAGTACGATACCACATTGTCTCAAACCTCCATGGGAAAGCCACACCATATGAAATGTGGAATACTTTGACGAATCTATTCCAAAACAACAGCGACCATAGGAAATTGGCACTCAAAGATAAACTCAGGAAGATCAAGATGGAGAAGGGCGACTCCATTCCAAAATATCTCACGAAGTTTGTCCAATGTGGGGATGAGATGGGAAGTGTGGGAATAACAGTCATTGATGATGATTTGGTGAGCTTGGCTCTCCTAGGACTTTCAAAAAATTGGCACAGTTATCAAGACTCTGTCAATGGAAGGGAAAAATTGCCATATTGGGAACGACTATGGTCAAATTTGGTGCAAGAGGAGTTCAGGCGGAACACCAAATATGGATCTACATCAAAGCATGATGATGAAGAGGATTTTGCTTTGGCTGCCAAGTCAAGGAAAGGGAAGGAGAAGAAATTTCATTCAAAATCCGAGTCTAAATTCAAGAAGTTGGATTTGTCCAAAGTGAAGTGTTTTCACCATCACGAACATGGGAATATCGCTACTAACATTCTGCAGAAGAAGAAGCATAAGAAGGTTGTTGGAGCTGCAACTGGTGAGGCCCTTGCCTCACAATTTGAACTTGACTTCTCCTTGATCGCATGCATGGGGTCAAGTGCATTGGAATCGGTGTGGTATTTGGATAGTGGCGCTTCCTTCCACATGACGGGAGATAATGAGCACTGTCATGATGGGAAAGGCAGAAAACATTGTGAGCCAGGATGAGGATGAATTATGGCACAAACAATTGGGCCATATTCATCATCGAGCCTTGAAAATCATGCAGCAAATATCTACTGGACTTCCAATGGGAACACTTGCTCAGTTAGATCAATGCAAGGGTTGCACCATGGCGAAGTATGTAAAGTCCACCTTTCATGAAAAGGAGAACCATGCTTCGATGATCCTAGAGAGAATTCACACAGACATGTATGGACCATTCTCGGTTGCTTCAACAACAAAACATAAGTATTATGTTATTTTTGTTGATGAATTTTCTCGTAAATGCTAGATCTTCTTCATGCAGAAGAAGAATCAAACATTCTCAAAGCTCTCTGAGTTTAAAAAATTGGTGGAGAAAGAGTCGAGGAAGCAAGTGAAGGCTCTGAAGAGAGATAATGGTGGAGAATACATCTCTAACGAATTCAAAGAATTTTGCAGCAAAGAAGGAATTCAAATAGAACTCATAGCACCTCATAACCCATAGCAAAATGGGGTCACTGAGAGGAAGAACAGAACGATCGTCAGTGCAGCACGAGCGATGTTGCATGATCAGGGCCTACCAATGCATTTGTGGGAGGAAGCATGCAACACTGCAGTTTATGTTAAAAACCGTTGTCCTGAAGAAGCTTTCACTGGTAAGAAACCTGATGTTTCTCATTTTAAGATTTTTGGCTCATCTGTTTATGTGCATGTGACCAAGAATTCCAGGAAGAAGTTGTAGCTGACTGCTGAAGTTGGGATATTTGTGGGGTACATAGAAACACCCCATAATTATCGTGTGTATTTTCCTAAAAGTAAGATGATTGTTATGAGACGAGATATAAAATTCGATGAGGGGAAATCCATGCAATTGTCACTTGAGAGGGAGCTAGACTTGCATGCGGAGGAGGAAATGTTGGTTCCCAAAGATGAGTATCAAGATGTGGATCAACCACATGAGGAGGTTCATGGAGTGGAGGAAGCCACTCATTCAGAGCCATCCATCAGAAATGGCAGAAAGTGCACCACAGAAGCTGATATCTTAAGACTACATGTTGCACAGAATGTAGAAGCCCCTACTTCACAGCGCAAATAGAGATAGTCTCCTGATCGATTTACTGGATACATGTCTCTCATGAGAAAATGTATTGTGACTGAACCATATTCCTTTTAGGAAGCAGTGCAGGATCCCACTTGGGTTGATGCAATGGTGGAGGAGTATGACTCCATTGCCAAAAACAGTTCATGGGAAATTGTCCCAAGACTGGTTGACAAATCAGTGGTAGGTTCAATATGGATCTACAAGGGTAATATTTTAATCATTGTTCTTTATGTTGATGATTTAACACTGATTGGCGATGAGCGGTTGATACACTCATGCAAGTAGGACCTTGCAAAGGAGTTATAGATGAAGGATATGGGCCTCCTTCATTATTTCCTTGGATTGGAAATATGGCAGCGAGATGGTGATTGTTTTGTGTCTCAAGGAAAGTATGCAAGGGAGATACTAGGTAAGTTTCACATGGAGGGCTGCAAACCCATGGATACTCCTCTTCCAGGAAACTAGAAAAAATAGGATGCCACTTTTGGAGAGGTAGTGGATGCTACTGTCTATTGACAGTTAGTGGGTTCGCTAATGTATCTAGTGAACACAAGACTTGACATTTGGTATGTGGTTAATCAGATGAGTCAAGCGATGGTTAAGCCTACCAAGCCCTTTTGGAAGGCGGGTAAGAATGTCTTGAGATACCTAAGGGGCACATCTGAGTATGGCTAATGGTACAGACAGATGAATGAGGTGAAGTTGCATGGCTTCACAGATGCAGATTGGGCGGGCAGCCCAACGGACAGAAAGAGCACATCAGGGGGGATCTTTAGTATCAGATCTACAGTTGTTTCTTGGTACAGTAGGAAACAAATATCCGTGGCACTCATTTCAACAGAAGCAGAATACATGGTAGCGATTCAAGCTACATGTGACGCTATTTGGATGAGAAATATCTTGGTTGGTTTGTTTGGTTCTCATTTAGATCTGACAGTGATTCATTATGATAATCAGAGTTGCATTAAACTCTCAATTAATCATGTGTTTCATGATATATCTAAGCATATAGATATCTAGTATCATCATATAAGAGATTGTGTGCAACAGAAGATCATGTTGCTTCAGTACATTCCTACGGAACGTTAGGATGCATACATTTTGACGAAGGCGCTCACCAGGAGCAAATTCGAATACCATAAAGATAGGATCAGGGTGAAGGATAATCCCTTTCTTGTTGAGAGGGAGTGTTGAGATTCAACAAGAAGATCCTAGTGAAAATTATGCACCTACACTAGCCTCAAGCTATTTTTAGGTGGAAGTCTATTTTTAGATGATGAGAAAATTCTATTTATAGATGATGTATATTTATAGATGGTGAGCAAATTCTATTTATAGATGTATTTTGACTATTATTATCCCTTAATAATAGTTGGACAATAAATATTAGTCTATTCTCAATGAACACTTGGAAATAGTTAATTGAAGTGGAAAATCAGTTAGCTATAGGAAATTCGAGTTCAAAGGTTGACTGGTGGAAAATGCAAGTCGAATTAGTTGTAACTAAGTGATTCAAAGTTGTAACAGAGTTGGATGTGTAATTATGTGAGTTGTGAATTAGTTTAACTCGGTTAAGTGAGTTAAGCTCAGTTGTTCTAGTTGTAACTGAACTTACACTAGTGAGAGATCAATGAATTAATTATTAATTAATTCACAATCAGTGGTCTCACATGCAACTGAAGATTTACCATTATTAACTACATGCATGTCAGATCCAGTGGAGACCCAGTTGAGATAACAGGTGAAAGGGAAAGTTTGACTATCATTTGTGGCATTAATGAGTGCACTCATGCAACCACACACACATTGGATGTTCCCATGAGTATTGTGTAGCCTAGGCAAGAGGAATTCATTCATTGCAGGGATTTTCATTAGCAGGGATTGCGCAGAGGAGGCGGGTTGTCTGGAAGCAGTAAATTGGCACATGAATTTGTCAATTTTTGTATGAAAGTGTGAGACGATTTTATATTGTACTGAGATCTCTTGTATTAGAGTTTTGTATGAGATTATTTCATGATCCATGATATATATATAATATATGATAGTGAGGTTTTTAGCTTTATGCTTTCCCGGTAAAACATCTGTGTTATGTGTGATTGATCTTTCTTCATGATATTGCAATTGGTGATCATGTTTTAAATTCCGCAAGAATATTTGTAGAAGCAATGATATATTTAACAGTGGCATATAATTGGTAGATCAGGAGAATTGAGGCAATACATAATTTGTATTAAAATTTCTACACTCCATTGTTTCATCTTGTTCTACATTGTGAACAACCCTCACTTGTTCACCTCTGTGAGGACAATATCTATACATATGATCTCCCTTACAGCCCCAACATTGAATAGGTGGTTTCCTTGGCCTTTGACCCCCTGTCTCAATTGTTCTGGGTTCTCTAGAAGTTGGTTTTCCCTAAGGATTATTTCTGAAGAATGGTAGCTTAGTCCCCTTCTTCCTTTGTTCCATATTGTATTTCTTCTTGTCTTCCCAAGATTTTTGGAAATTTTTCCTTCCTTTATGCTTATCATAAAGGAATTTAGCTCGCCTTATGGTCTCCTCCAATGTTTTGGGCTCATCATATTGTATCTTGTAACTGATGAATGATGGAAATACACTCAAATACCTCTAATTCTTAAATATCTCCTCCTTGATGAAAGAGACATACTTTAGTAGTTCCAAAAACCTTCTTTAATATTCATGTATGGTCATACTCCCAAGCTTCAGTTAAAAGAACTCCTTCATTTTATTGTCATAGTATCTCTTAGTCAAGTATTTATTTTGAAATTACTTCTTGAATTCCTTCCAAGTAACATTATCCTCTTTAATGTGTTGCACCTGCACAAATTGGTCCCACCACATGGATGCCTTTCCCTTGAGCTGATAGATGGAAATTACTCCTTCTGCGTGTGAAGATTAATTATGTAATTGAAAATACTTTCTGATGCCTAGGAACGATGTCTCTTCATATTCATCCTTCTTGTGCTAACCATTAAATGTAGGAGGTTTGATTTTGTTCATTTCTCCTTATATCTCATCCACCCCATACTTCCTCTTATGCTTCCTAACAGGGGATGTCCTTGAGCTACTGTGTGCTCTCCTAGTGGAATACCTTAGGGAGTGATGGTGATGTCTGCCAACACTTCTTGTTCTTCCTCTCTCATCACGAGACCTATGACTTCCTGATTTTCTTGAGTCATTCTCCTTATCCATCTTATTTTGTACTCTGTCCAAGATCTGCATTAAATTTATGTTGAAGTCTTTCTGCTACTCCTTAGATTTCATAAGCCTTTCATTATCATATTTATAAATTTGGACATCCTTTTGAAAAATTTTAATGGTCTCTACCAAGTTCATGTTTTCTTCCTTTCCTTCTCCATGTCCATTTGAGTTTGTACCCTCATTACCGATATGGACATCCATCCCTCTGATCTCATCTTCCTAGATGTAATCCCAATGTATATATTTCATCCCTATGCACTCTATGCTAATCATGTTCTGATCTAATTGTTGTTAACTCTACAAAATGTGCAGCCAACCGAACTTGTTAGGATAATTGATTTAAAAATTGCATAAAATTATGAACAATTTTGGTTCATAATGCATCAGACTTATTTCTTTTGATTTCCTGAGAAATTGACTGTCCAAATCAGTTTTCTGGGTGAACAATTATATTATGTTGTCCAACATGTTTCCAATGACTGCTCCCTTTCTCAATTATGAGTCTTGAGAAGAAAGTTATGGTTATTCAAAAAACTATCTTTCCTATGAGGGAAATCCTTGTACAATGATCTGCTTCGGAAGCCGAATTATCTCTTGCACCCTTGCTAAATGCTCTCTTAAAGTTCACAGGCTCCTGTGATTTCTCTCCAATGCAGGTCCGTACAAATTATAAACCCATGAGCTCCTTTTCTAATCCACTTTATGTATTTAAGATCAATTTTTGAGCACTAGCCCCTTTGCTTTGCCCCCCAATATCATGTGACTGCAAGATAAAATCAAGCACTTACCTATATGGTTCTTATCTGAAGCTTCGGGACTCTTGGGATCTAGAAATCCGGGCTTTAGAGGTTTCTCCTTCAACACATGCCAATTCCCCCGAATGTCGAATTGGCGAACTTCCGAATAGACACTTCTTCGAAGCTTCAGGGCTTTGGGGCTTCAAAACTTATGGATTCAGAGGTTTCTCCGACAACACATTTCATTTCCCCTGAATTTCGAATTGGAGAAATTTTGAATAGGTGCTTCTTCAGAGCTTCTTTACTCTGACACTCCGGAGCTTCAAACTTCGAAATATTTCTGAACACAACACCATAATTCACCCAATCACCAAATTGGAAAACTACTCTGGTGCTCTCTGGCTCCGAAGCTTCAAGATTCAGAAGATATTATAGCACAAAATTACCCTTCCTCTAAACGCTGAAGTGGAAAACCCCTGAAGGGTTCAAGTATCAACGGTACACACTCCTAGATAAGATCAATGGTCGATAGGAGCTCCAGGACTCCGAGCATCAAGACTTCTTGCGACTTCAATGCACAATACTCTCGAACCGTCGAACGTTGAATATGAGATCGACGGTTGGGATCTCCTATGGAACTCTGGGCTTCAGGATTTCTCGCTACTAATCACCATCAAACCCCTAAACTTTCGAATGCCAAATTGGCGAAGGATGGAGGTCCATTTTTGATGCTCACCCATTAAAAGAGGGTCGAGATTGACTCTGGGCTTCGGGGCTTCGGGGCTTCGGGCCTTTTCACACCAGAACACTTTTTAAAAATGATATGTGTATCACCGAACTTCTAGACACTCGCTAGTATACTGATAGGTGTCCTCAATGATGAACGATCAGGATCCTCTCCAGAGTTCGAGACTTCGGGACTTTCCCTACTCTGCGCAATAATCACCAACTTTCTCTGGACTGTCGAATCTTTGGACTGTCATGAGATCTATGGCTCACATTCACCTATGTGCAGATCCAATGGTTGGGATATGATATTCTCACACATGCTTCTCCTCTCGTCTAGGGTTTGATCCAATGACCCATATCTATGTTGATTCAATCCAACGGTTGGCTCTCCTCAGAGTGACCTACCATGTATATTCACTTCGTGACTTCGGGACTTCAGGGCTTTTGTCTCCCTTCGAAAAAACAACAAAAAAATGTTGGAGCAGTGAAGTCCGAAGGATTTCGGTGCTTAACGACTGTGCACCTTCCGAGATCCATTGGTTTTGAGGGATCTACATTCTCCCGAACAAATCCAATGGCCAAGATCTAATCTCATGGCCCAAAACAATGGTTGCTATGGTTTCTTTCCTCCACTGGATTTATCTAACTACTATACCTCCTAAGCTTTGGAACATAGTCCAAGTGTGCTCTCAACTCCCTCCTGGCACTCATGGATGCATGGTAACTCAAAATCTGGCCATTTCAAAAATGATTCTCTGTAAAATTCCACTTCAATTTCCACTTACTTGACCCAGACAGGATCACAGTTGAAAACTCGAGCTTTGATACCATATTGTAAAATACCCACCCAGCCAGGTTGCATCTCTGAAACTTCACTTGCCATCATCTCAGATGCCATAGTGTAGCATCCCCAACCTTAAGATGGCCTATGTCACGTAGAACATTTTGAACTATATATATAAATCAAAAATAATACAAATACTCTGCAAATATATAGATTCTTGCATAATAACATTAACAATACACATGCAACATACATAGGGAAAAATGCATTAAAATAAACATTTAAGGAATAATGCAACAAGTAATATAACACATAATTGATACTTATCTTTTGTAAAAGACCACCAACTACGTTCATTCCTTCCACGATCCTCCCAGCCTTAGACCACGCTGCTCATAACTCTCAGCAGTGGGTCACCCCTAAGCTGGGACTAAACTCCACCTAGGTAAAGGGATTCCTATATAGGATGATGTATCTCAGATAGCAAGAACAACTCCATCAGGTGCCAACTCAAACTAAAATCCTACATTACCTCATTCCCCACATGCATGTCCCACCCCAGGAAGTTTTCCCCTTCTCTTCTCAACATTCCTTTGGTTGTGCCACTTCCCTTCCAAGGCTTCAACAACATGTCGAAAAGGAAGACTCAGAGAACTGTAGTTGTAGTTGGGCTCCCTCAGGACCTCAATTCCCAACAATTCTCTCATCTGGAGATATTTTCTTACGGGCCTAACAACCTGCCTCTTCAATCCATGGGGCTGACAACCTGCCTCTTCAATCCCATGGGCCTAACAACCCGCTTCTTCAGTCCAACGCTTAAGTCAACCAGTTATAGGTACATGTAAATGGAAGCAACAACATTCAGGGTAAAGTACAGGTGATGGAAACTACGACCTTCAGGTAAGGTATAGGTTTGATGATAGCGACAAGAAGGTACATGAGTGGTGCTCCTAACAGGAAGGGTACGGGTTACTGTCGATAACAGGAAAAGTACAAGGTATAGTTGAAGGAGTGTGTGCAGGATGGAGAGGCCAAAATGATGGAGAGCATGGAATGAATGGTGAATGCCTCCCTAAATGAGGAAATGGACTAATCTCCCCCACATTTATTTGCATGCGCCCTTGATGACACATGGACCTCAAGGAACTCATTTCTCTCCACTTGTGATGCGTTCCCCTTTCCATAAGAACTTAGGATAAAATAACTATCCACACCTTAGTCTTTAGGAATAATATTATAATATTCCTTTGGAAATAAGCCCTCTAGCTTAGCTCCCTTTCTAGGCTCTTAGCCCCGCCTTTCTCTTCCTAGTGGAGTTTAGTCCCCCATACTCTTTTATCATGGTTGATCTACACACATCGATGTATTTAATTAATAATGTGAGTGTTTACATATACAAAAATAGGTTCACTGGCCTTTAACATCTAGGCTCTCTAGCCTAATAATCACATAATCCTTCTGGCCTATAATAACCTGGATCACTAGCCTATAAAACATACTTACATTTACAACTAGGGCTCAGTCTTGGGGTGATAAGAAAAAATTCTCATGAGCTCCATAGTGAAACTGCGTGTTGGTCAATTCCTAAAACATCATGGGATGAAAGTGTGTGTCAGCTTTGTGACACTAAGAAGGTTGAAGATGGAAATAATTTTCTCTTAAATCGTCGAGCCTATACTCACATTAGATCTCAATTTCAAAATATTTGTCAGAGTACCAACCTTCCTAACATTTTAACTCAACAAAACTATCATGATCTTGGAAAGTTTCTCTTAATATTTTTTTAGCACATAAACAAAATTCTAAATAATTGCAAGTAATTACTTACCCTCTTAAGGTTCAATTGACCAATTCGATCTCAATGAACATTAATCACCATCATCATTATATATATAAATTTTAAATTTAACTAAATCAAAATTTAATTAAAACTTTAATAGTAAAAAAATGATATAAGTTATGATAATTTAGAAAAGGAAAGTAATAGATTTCTTAATTTAATAATTTTTAGATATTAATTTTTTTTAAATAAAGTTTTAGGAG
>SNQJ01S0020580.1:69444-106457 GCA_010110895.2 Picea sitchensis | reverse complement strand
CCATCACTTTACATTCATATAAATTAATAGAGTATCATTTTTATATTCATAAAAATTTATAGAGTGTTCCTTATACATTAATTAAAAAAAAATGATAGATTATCAAATTTTTGAAAGAGTAATAGTTATTTTTTAAGTTTCAAAATAATAAAATGAAATAATAAAAACACATTTTAAATATAAATACAAATTTATATTTTAAATATAAATACAAATTTATAATATAAAGTTTAAGTTTATAAAAAATCATAATTTTCAAAATTTTAATATAAAATTTATGGATTTTTTTAAAGTTTGAACGTGCATGGTGGCAATGTGTAATAAAGAGGTGGCTTCATGATACCTTCCACACACCTGGAAGCCTCTCAAAGTAGCAAATGATGACGTGGGTTATGATTCTGGAGAGTGATGTGGGTATGATGGATTTCACCTTCAATAATGAGTGTTTGTTTCATAGTTTGTTGCATCATGGAACTAAATTGATGAGACCTACAATAATCATGGCTAGATTTGGTATGTTCAATTTAAATCCAAGACCAATATTACGACAGATGTAATTCTAGTTGAAAGAGCTTCCAAAAACATTTCAAGGGTGATAGAGCTGGTTCATTAGGTGGCATGTGTAGTTGGCATCATTATCGGTTGCTTAGTATATTGAAACTCTTTCAATGGTCCTCTACTTTTGATTGCCATGGATTTTCTATAATTGCCACTACCGGTCTTCGTTAAATAGTTCATATTTTCAATCTGAATTACAATTTTGTCAATATTGGTTGGTGGGGATACCAATTGGCTTGTCTTTGATTACCGAGGCATGTTTTATCCACCTCCCCTATCACAATATTTCCAATTGATCACTGGCTTAACTTTGTATCCAACTTTTCATATCCTCTCCTACTTGGGATTGGAACGACCATAGCCTCTAAATTTTCATAGCACTATCCCTTATTCTCATTGAGCAGTTGTTCAACCACTTCCTAGGATTCTTCCGCCCTCAACACATATCCTCTCTGCCCAAAATCCCACTGGCAAGGTGTTTTAACTTATCCTAAACCCAATCTGACACATCCCCTATTTATTGAGTGGCCTTCTACCTCCCCTACCAATACCCAAATTCTAATAATGAGGTCTAGTAACAAGACCATTACCCCTAAAAACAACAAGAATGGGATGGCCAAAGGAAAGTCAACTCTTGGCCAACACCCAAGGCACACCTAGACATATCAACACAAAACTAGGGACTATGAAGAGGCTATGAAGGAAGAAGAGTCTTACCATACTCGGTTGTCTGTTAGCACTAAGGAAAAAATGGAAAACATGGAAACACTTATCAATAACAAGTGCCATAAACTCTCCAAAGAGGAGATAGAGGTCGAGTTTGATGGTTGGATATCAAAACTTGGCTATTTCAGAACCCATGATACCAAAATATTCAAGATAATTGAGTTATACCGGCTCAACGAGGCCTTTATAGCTCAATTGGTTGAAAGAGGAAAAAATACTAGGATATTATGCACAAACTACATATGATGGATACTAAATTTGACACACTTCACAAAGAAATCTTCGACATTGAAATCACTATTATCAGCTACTCGTAGAATCAAGAAATTAATGAGGATGTGAATGATAACATTCTAAACTCTGAAGGAAATCCTTCAAATCCTATACTCCTAGCTAAAGACAAGGATACCCAAATGGAACAACACCCGAGCACAGTTCAACGACATGAAGTTCATGAGTATTTCAATACGCTTTTATAAATAATCTATCTTATGTTATACAATATTTTATGTGGTTCTTAGCAACATAAAACAACATAGGTTTATACATTTATTTTTATGATATATTTTAAGACACATGCCAAAGTACAAACATCAATTTTTTTGACTTGTAGTGGACCTATTTCGTGGTGGCAGGGCATTGAAGATTGTCTATTAGTTAGATTAGAAAAAAAAAGGTTGAAAAAATACAATTAAGCAATTAAAACACAATTTCAATATAAACACAAATACAAAATAACATAAAATGAATTGCCCTATAAAAGAAAAACAAATTACATGTAACTAAATAAAATATACCCACACATTGCACAAGATAAAATTACATTGTTTACATTCATAATCTAAAATAAAATTAAGGAATATACATTTAACATATGTGAGTGGTTTCTGCAATATGTACAATATCTATAAATTGCATATCCAAAATCACCACACATTACCAAATGATACAAAATATCATAATGTTTCACAAATATAAACAATAATACTATCATGAATATCAAAGCTTATAAATAAAGTTTTAAAATTTGTAATTTTATTCATTTACAAGTACCATATTATGAAAAGGCTACTTTCAATATTGAAGAGGAGAACAAGATTGGCCACATAAGTTTTGGATCTACCTTTAAAATCTCAATAAATCAAAACATAAAATGAAGCTTTTAAAACAAATCTTGATGTATAATAAATATTGAATTTAGGGGTGGTAGGTGTTGGAGATCATTTTTTATCTCAAAGAAAATCATGAAACAAGCTTGGGATTGGAGTGGGGATTAGGAGAAGGCACTAATAATCAAGCATAGGTGTTGGTAGTTTATCAAAGCCTTTGAACTCTAGATTCAAGACAGAAAGGAAAACTTTTGGTTATAGGAGACTTGACACTCATCATCTGATATATGCACCACTTATGAATCTTGAAGGATTGCACCTTAGCAAGGTGCATCCTTGTAATTCAAAAGGACACAAGGAGGTTCAAATGGATGGACCTCTTCCAAGTGTTAAGGGCTAAAATTAACCATGTAGGCCAATTTACCAACAAAGCAACTCATCTAGGAGTTGGAATGTTAAGGAAAAAAGGGGAGTTTATGACTACATCCCATATCCCCTAGCTCATTTGATAACAACCTATGTTTATGAGCAACCTTCATACCAATATGAAGGATGCAAACTGAGAAACGTGGTGGAGTGCATTCAATTCAAAGAGACGGACATTAACATTCCTCAACCCTCTGGTACTCTCACACTCCCCATTTGCGATGGTGTTGTAGAAACATAAAGTTGGTAAATCATTTTCGGGAATTTGTAGGCAGAATAATTTTGGACTTCCTGGTCCATCTTGTTTAGGAATTTCCTTAGCTCAGGGGTGATTGAAACTCAAAGGTCCATACTCCTTTCCTTGGAATTTAATCTCTTGGGTTGTTGGGGTTCTCTTTGAGCTAGAACTTTGCAAGATATGCTCATGGTGTCCATTACAAGTCTAGATTTTGGTTCCCTTCATTTCTTTCTCAACCAAAACCTATAGGACTAGGAATGTGGATGGGCACAATCATTCTAGGTGTTTCTCTTGTGAGTCATCAGACTTGCATCATGCACTACATCAAAATGAGCGTCTTTAGGCTAACAACTAGGTAGCCATCTCTAATTTGAGTAATAAAATTTCGAGTATGGATGAAGCACATAAGTCTAAGTATGCAAAGGTTTTAAAGATAGTGACCCATCATAAGCGATGAATTGAGAATCTTGAAGATGAATGCAGGATGCTTTAACAATTAGTCTTTGGCCTAACTAGGAGTTCTTAGTCTATGGTTTCCTGTCCAAAGTTATCAACTAAGTATGTTCCAGCTATTCGAAAAGATGAAAAAACCATTCAACAAGCCCTAGGAGATCTAGAAATAGAACAAGTGGATCGAGAACTTCAATTACTAGCATAAATTAAGTAAGAAGCCTATAGTGGGCATGTCTTTTTTTAATTCCAAGTTTATATATTTTTTTGCAAAATAATTTTGATTTTGACCAAAGATCTATACTAGTAGGACCTTAAGCTATACTACTTTGGATGTTAGAATTGCTCATCTTATAGGGAGCAATTCTTTACTTGGGTCTCTTTTTGAGAGACTCTTTGTTGGAAAGTTTTTGTTTGCATTATTATGTTCTATGGTGTGCCCACGATATTTTTTTTAATACAAATTATAATAGTTCCAATGAACAAAAAAAAAAATCTTTGAATAGTTAAATAGTTATTTATGATAAGTAAAACGAATAATACATTATAATTACAACTTTAAGGGCTCATACCTTTTTGCTATAACAATTATCTTCTACTATTTTTATTTTAAGTCATAATGTTAGTATTTTTATTTTTTTCCTACACCATGGATTCAAAGTTTGTTAATGTTGTTACAATGTGTGCATATGCCAAATGCAAGACATTTTGAATTATTATAAAATTTTCATATCATTTGAAAAAGATAGAATTATTATTTCAAAAAAATCTTAGAATAGAAAACATGACCAAACTATATTAATGTATAAATTAGCCTATAATGCCTCTCAAATAAAATCAAGAATGGTTCCAATAATAAAGAATCACACAAAGAGCTTATTCAAGAATGTAACATAGGAAGAAATATGTTAATACCTCTCTCATAAATTAAAATGAAATTAAAACTCCTTGCCATACAACTTAAGTGTTAAATATAGAAGACAAAGATCCATATCAACTCCCAAAGAAGAAAACATATACCTAGATGCAAATTTAGTAGCAATACTATAAAAATATAGTATTAAGAAATTAAAACTCCTTGCCATACAACCTAAGTGTTAAATATAGAAGACAAAGATCTATATCAACTCCAAAAGAAGAAAACATATATCTAGATGCAGATTTAATAGTGTGTAAAAATATAGTATTAGATGTAAATTTAGTAGTGTGTAAAAATATAGTATTAAAAATTTAGCTTGAAAATTTATTTTTAAAAAGTTCACTTTTCAAAATTTCAAATATATTAACCAGAAAAGAAATTCAAAAATTCATAGATAATTGTACCTTAATTCTTTTCTTTTTATTTAAACAATGTATAAAACTCAAGCTTTCCACTATCTTACCATATACACTTTGTTATCTATATTTACATACTTGTTATTTATATTTTTTAGATATAAAAATTAAAAAAATTAAAATATATATTAATAATTTAAGCAATTCCTTTTAAACTTAAGTTTCCAATCTTTTAAATTTTAACTCTCCTTTAATGTAGTTTTTTATAAATAAATTCAAATTTGATATAAATAATTTCAAAATAATATATAATAATTATATTAAAAATATAAAACCATAAATTATATTTATATATATTTAATCTACAAGGTATGTGAATTGTTTTTTAATTATTTTAATTTTGAATGTTATTATCTTCTTTGAACAAGGAAATAATTCTATTAAATGGATGTGCTAATATCAACGTTAACATTAGTCACTTTAAATTTTAAAAAAATTATTGTTATGTGATTTTTTTTTTTATAAGAATAACAAATAAATTATGGAACATGTTTATTGGTGTATCATTCAGTGTAACATTTTATTTTGTCAAAAAGTGAGTATTAAATGTAGAATCAATATTAAGATTTGATTATTTGATTAAAAAAAATAGTAAAAGTATACAATTAATAAAAATATTTAATTATTTGATTGAGAAATTGAGATTTAATTAAAAAATAGTAAAAGTATACAATTAATAGAAAGATTTAATTATTTGATTGAGAAATTAATAGAAAGATTTAATTATTTGATTGAGAAATTGAGATTTAATTAAATATGTTAGGTAAAATTTAAAACAAAATAATAATATTTAAAAAAATCTTTTTAATCTACTCACCTTTGATAGGATTTAATGATAGTAATTCTAGGAGTTTTTTTAAGAAGCTTTAATTACAATAAGCAACCATTTATTAGCCTATAAGATGAAATGGGCGATCAGTGCAAATTGAGTATATGAATAACTATTTTAACAAAAAGGCAACTCTCCACGTTAAGGCAATTATGGAGTGAAGAAAGTGGTGCAAATCTCCCACAGCTATGTTATGGATTGAAAGCCTATGAAGTTCTTATGGATTGGAAGCCTATGAAATACAGCTATGTTATGGATATGGATTGAAAGCCTATGAAGTTCTAATGGAAAAGTCCTTACCATATTTATATAATTTCAGGAAAAGTCTTGCAAACCTACACTCTCTACTCTTTTACAGTCTTTCACAGACATATGAATCGCTAACTTTTGTTAAAACGCAGTTGGTAGATCTATACATGAGCTGTTTTCTTGTTTTATAAAATGAAGTTCAGTCATGCCAAGTTTGTTTCCTGTTGGATAGTGTACCATTATTTTGAATGATGCTGATATGATGTGGCCTATTTTCCAAACTTCCCTTTGGCAGTGCATGAGGTGTCCTTATCCATGTGATAAGCAAAAATGTATAGCCTGAATTTTGAAGCCTCTCCTGCCAAGTTTGGAACCATTTGATACACTTCTCATTCTAATTGATTTCAAATTGTTTTATTTGATGGAGGATCTGCTACAGGAGGGAAAAAGGACATATATCATGGAGCCTATGCTGTATAATGATAATATGGGTTCATAAATGAGAACTTTTGGTATATATGGATGTTGTAAGCTAAACATTCTAAGAAATGATAATTTTTTTCGAGGACATTTGTTCGAAATCAGATCAGAAATTGTTAGATTAGTTGATTTAAGTGATTATATCTGTATATACCGAGTGTGCTGAATCCATTTCTGCATTCAGTAATAGATTTTGAACAATAAAAAATAGTAATTAGTGTAAATTATAGCCAGATTCCAACTAAAAAAACCATTTCTTAGAACAACTAAACAATACCAATATAGTTTGATATATTCCATCAAATCATATTTTAAATACTTCCATCATAAAAAAGTAAAAAAAAACTTTGACCTCTATTTTTTGACCTTGTCCTGAGATGACATGTGTGTTCCATCATAAGAAACATTGATCTGAGATGACATGTGTGTTCCATCATAAGAAACTTTGATCTATATTCTTTGTGCTGTGTCTTGAGATGACATGTCTGATACATTCATTTAATGCTTTTATGGTGAGATTATTTCCTTAAAGATGAAGATGGAAAGAGAACAACATGGACAAATGGTTCCAAAGGTTTTGTATTTTAGAAAAGGACCAATGTTGATAATTGAAAGTTGATACAATGATTCTGGCCAGATATACAAGGACAGTATCTCTGTTTATTATTACACAATGATTGACATAGACCTTTTATGCTAGAAATTGCGGGCTGCTAATAAATGTGAAGTTATACTTCAGGCTCGATAACAACATTTTTCAGCGGACTCGATAGCAACATAATACAATATTGACGAGAAAGAATGACGAGGATACAACTGAAGCGATTACCCGACGGTTTGCTGCATCGGGCGACGGTATACAATATTCAAAGTATGTTACACAGTGAATGGGTGTAGAGGCCAATCAAGTATTATTCAACAGCTTGGTATTGGGACAGCATAGAGTTGAATGGCAGGGTGATGTCTTGGGAGTTGAAAGATAGTATTAGTCATTCTAATAATAATTTAGAATTTTGATCGATTTTTTGAGTATTTGGGTTGGTTTAAAATGGAGCAAAACTTTTGAGATAAGACTCTGAAATGCATGGAACTTTGATCCATGCAAAACTCAGACTACCCCTGAAAGTTAGCATATCCCTATACCAACTGTTGCAACATCAGCTTGCTCTCGCCATACTAGTGATAACTACATGCTCAAATTAAGGTACATCCTAAAACACAACGGCTTTAAAGATTGATGGCGATCAATATACAGCCCGCTACAGAGTCTTTAAGACTGTAGAGGCCGATATATATACCGTCTGATTGTCTTGATATATACACCAAAATATATCTAATGATGTATATACTACCTATCACAGTTTTAAAGACTCTGCAACAAGTTGCATATTGATCTCCAAAAATTAAGAAAATTGATCTTAGTTCACAGCATTAAGTGATCTTAGTTCATTGGCTTGCCAAAACGATCACGAGTCTCTGACAGATCCAAAATTTGGCGAGCATTCGTAGTACAGGTAAAAAGTGTACTTTGCAACCCACGAGTATGGACTCTGAAGGATGTTTCTTTTTCACGGTGTGTCAGCTGCCCATCTTTTTCATTGGGTTCCATATTGATTGCCGATTGACCACCTTTTTTTCATTAGGTTCCATGTTATTGCCTATCCATCATCGGGCAGGGTCAAGTATACAAATAAATAGTGCTAGTTATAACCAACTTTTTGGGTAGCATTCAATGCTATATCATTAATATTGAATTTTGTCCATTAGGTTGGTTATTAGATTGATAATTATTGGTTGATAAATAGGAGGAATCCCATAAGATCAAGTATAAAGATAAATAGGAGGAATCACAAGATCAAGTATAGAGATAAATAGGAGGAATTAGGTAGGGTTGGAATTTCAAAACTAAATAGTTACCTAAATTTGATTGTTTTGAGAAGGTTTGTCTAAACATTTTAAGTTTTGACATCTTTCACTGGAATAAATAGGTTATAGAAATTTGGGTGAAATCAAAATTTTCCTGAAAAACCCTAGAGCACTTGGATTATATTGACTTAACCATTCAAATCAGATCCAACGATTTACCAAAATTAAACAAAGGTTATGATAATTAAATCCAAAAATATCACCTACTATACTTTTGTATATGATAACAATAGCTTGGAGGAAGTGTCTTCATAGAGATATCTTGGAATATATAACAACAAATGGACGGTGAAAACTTATTATGGGCTTGAAAACAATTATAAATCACCGAACCTTTGGCTTTGGGATAAGAAAAAATGCCTCTTTCACACTCTCGCCACTTCGGTTATCTTATACGGATGTGAAGTTTGGGGTTGTAGTATCTCTAGAGAATCTTGGATAAACATAGAACAAATCCAAAATAATTTTATAACTTGTAATCCCAAAATTAAGGGCAATACACCCTATCCAGTCATCTTCATAGAACCAAGCCTTCACCTCATCGAGAGCATTGCTATGATTAGATATCTAACTTACAAGAAAAAGATAAACAACATGGACGACAAGAGGCTCCCTCAAATTGCTTCAAACTCTAGCCAAAACCACCAACGGATCAAGCGGGGATGGCATAAAGATGCCAAATATTTTCTAAATCACTGGGGAATACAAGAAGAAGCCATAATGTAGAATATTGATATTATTACAAATATTATCACTTCTGAATTTAAGAAGAATATGTGATGTGATAAAGAATTAGAGGATAAAGTAAACTAAGATATTACAAGGAGGTGGCCAACCCTCATTTAGAAGATCAAAAGTACCTCTTAGTTTTGAGAAGTGCAAAGAAGAAAATCAACATTGCTAAAATAAGAACAAACCCTCATGAGCTACATGGTGAAACGGGGCGTTGGATAGTTCCAAAAACACCATGGGATGAAATAATCTGCCATCTTTGTGACACTAAGAGGGTTGAAGATGAAAAACACTTCCTCTTAGATTTCCCCACCTATTCCCAAATTAGATCCCAATTTAAAAATATTTGCCACAATATAGACCTTCCTAACCTCCTAAGTCATCAAAACTATGGTGATCTTGGAACGCTTCTCTCAATGTTTTTTTAGCTCAAAAATACAATTTTAAATAAATCAAATTAATCTGTTGTCACATCCCCAACCATCCTAGACTAGGGCACAACACACAACCTCAACTTTTGTATCTCCAGATCAACCAAACTGTAACATTCCCAGCATAACATTGACCAATGTTACTCTAGATGTACACTTCCCAGTTTCTACCCTACGCACAATTCCACACAGTATCACTTGAGGTAACACACATGCCCATTTGAGTCATGCCACACATCTTATAACAACAGAAGCAACAATTTTTTTTAATACCACCTTAAGCAACATAATTAAATCAAACAACTATGTGCACCAACATACTGACCACACAATACAATTGTGCGCACAACCACCTGGGCGTCATGCACCACTTCTGTTATTATTGTGCACGTGGTCTAATTCCTTAACCACACACACATGAGTTCTAGTCTCTTGAAGCACACAAGTTACAATCTTGTGCACCCGACCACTCAATCCTCTTATTGATGACTCATAACTAAAATCATAAGGTTAAACTTAATAGACAAAGTTACCATCAACTGACATACTCATGCACAACTACAATTAAAGGCTAAAAACACCATATTTACATGTGCAAGTGACATTAAAACAAATAACAACAAATACTTATATGAAACACATACAAGAATTAACCCATTTCAAACATAGTTAAATATGCACAAAGAAAACAAGACAAGCGCATAAAGAACACTTATCTTTTTATGAGAGTCACCAACTGCGGCCTTGAATCAGACGTTCCCCCAAGCAATAGACGATGTTGCTCATTAAGCTTTCAAAAACAAGTCACCCTTGAGTTGGGGATCAAGTCCACCAGGAAAAAGGCTTATAGTGACACACTAAGGTCTAACTCTCAATAGAATTGCTCAGTCCTAAGTGTCTGTTGTTGCAACTAGCCCAAAGTCCCTCATTCCCCATGCACCTGTCATACTAAGGGAAGTGCGCCCCTTCTCTACTCACCAGTCCTTCGGTTTTCCCACTTCCATTCCTAGGGTTACCAACAACAGACCAGATAGGAAATCTCTGAGCCCTATGACTAATTCTCAGTGCACCAGGGAACAACTCTCAACAATAATATCACCTGAAGAGTATTCTCATAGGTCTGACAACCACTTCACAACAACCAGTCTCTCACCCAAAGAGACCGCTCACAATTTTTCAACCCATATCCACAATAGTAAACTCAGATTATAGCCCCTACATCCTTACAAGCTTCTCTGAGAAGATAAGGTAATAATCGTATTTTCCATACAGTCCAACCCCCTTCTGCTCACCAGAGCTTGCAACATGATTAATAATGCAATCAATAATTCCCAAAATACACTAAGGCCAACAATATATATTGCATGCCTTCCACTTGGCACTTGTCACCTCCAAAAGTATATTTAAGACACTTGGTGACCCGTTCCCTATCCTCGAGAAATTAAGATAAAATAATATATCTGACATTACACTTTTTCCAGAAAATATTATAAAATATTTCCCAAGACTTAGGACTCACCCCCTCTTTTTCCCTTTTCTGGTGGAGTAGGCCCCCCAACTCTTTTCGTCTGAGTTAGTTAGCGCGCAACGATGCAATATTATATTAATATTCATGATTATATTTGCATGGATATGTGCGTTGACCTATCTGTGTCCAAGCTCACCAGCCTCATAATATGTAACATCTTGCTCTTGCACGCACTGAGAAAACTTATTCTTTGAGGACACTTGTGTGCAGGTGATTTGGTTCTTCATACGATTGGTTGATTTGACTATGATTATGAGATATTGTGGATTTGATCATATGTTACTTTTGTTGTATTTACATAGACATGTGCTATTGATTGGGTTCTCCTCAGTGTGCAGGACTCTAGACGTTGAGGATGTCAAGGCATCGATGAAACCCCTTGGAATCCGAATCGAGTCAGGGAGTGCACTGTTAGGGTTTGAATGTTGTTGATGTGACATATGTACATATGATTAGATATTATGATGTTGATTTTTATTGCTGACATGATTCGTTGATGGATGCAGGCTAACGATAGCTTGCCAACCAGACTCACATTTGGAGTAAAGGGGTCACGTACGACAACCAGAGACATTGAGGGAGATGTGTGGCAACATCCCTGCCACAACCTACTAGCACTCCTGTCGTGGCTCGAACTATAGGTTAACGCTTACCTAGTTCGAGAAGACCCACGATGCCATGAGGGAAGACTGTGACAGTCGCTCACGATGATTCTAAGGGGCACACAATAAAGCGAGGTCCTTATTACTTAGAGGCCCTTAGTCTCCCACAAGAACACTTGATGGAGTATTGACTCCAGGGATTTTATGTCTACCAAATTCATTCAAGAGGCGAGTGGCACCCTTCAAGCACGTAGTGCGTCTTGAAGCGCATGTCGCGCAAAGAAAATGAAAAGAGGCGAGTGACACCCTTAGAGCACGTAGTGCGTCCTGAAGGGCACATCGTGATTTTAACTATGGTAAGTTAATAAACCCAGTGTCTAGAAAACTATGCCTCCTTAGGACCTGGTCGGCCTTAAAATTAATGACGTGATAAGTAAAGTTTAATACAATTTTTTCCCTTAAAAACTGTTGCCAAGCCTAGTGAATTGAAAACCTAGGTCTAAGTAGAACCTTTGAACAAAAAAAACTAATTAGACATATAACAAGAAAGGGGTGAAAAAAATTCAAGCGTTGATAATTAAAGTGGAAATTTTATTGAAGGTTTAATTAATAAAAGGGGTATTTGGTTGTTTTTCTCTAAACCTACTAATTCTAAACTTAGTTATAAAAAGGGGAAACTTTAAGAAAAAGGGAAACTTAAAGAAAAGAGGGAAACCTAAGGAAAAGGGGAAACTTAAAAGAGAAAGGGGAATGTCTAACTTAGTAAGGAATCTAACCTATGGAACTTTCTATTTATGAACTTAACTAGGAATTAAGTAAGGCATAAGTCATTTAAGAATTGTAAGGGAATAATGGAACACCGAGGAGCATTTTTAGAAATGCTTTTAGGTGGATGAGGGAAATAAACAAATTTAATTAATTAATAAATTGTTTTTCTGGTGCAACTAGGGGATCGGGCGACATGTGTATGGGGGAGGTTTTTCATAATTAAATAAATGAAAAAGAATCTAATGAGGGTTTGAGAAACTAATGACTAAAAAACTCTATAAAAGGGATGGTGGAGGAGGAGTATGGATCACATTTGGCTTGTGTAACGTTACGCTGTCAAAATTTATCTTGACCGAAGTTTCTCTTGTGGGAGTTGGGATAACCAACTCGTGTAGCGGGTGGTAGCTCGACCTTGCGAGGTGAGCTGAGTGCTAGCATTATCTGGTATCGTGTGCGTGGCCCCTTTGCGGCTCGGGGGGCTCATGGGGAAAAAGAGTACCCCTAGCGTTGGCTGGGATATACCGATGAGGTCTCATTGGTCGACAGGCGGGATCTGGACGGAGCAAATGCACGGGAGGACATCTTCACCTAGTTGTCGTCAGTAAAGGTATGTCTGTTAAAGTTGTTACTTGTAATAAAATTTAAATTACACTTGTTTATTTTACTGTATTCGGAAGACGATTTCATTTCCATGAGCTTTCCTTTCATATGTATCTCCTGCCTGTGTTTACTTTATTCCTTGATTGCGTTTTTTCATTATTTGTTCTCCAAGGAGAAGTTCTAGATGCAGATTGTGTTTTTATCTTTTATTCTTTTATCCTTTAAGTTATTAGTCTGTGCTTGAGCAGTCAACCAGGAGCTGAATCGACCGTCTTTCACTCTGGTGTTAAAGACTTAGATTCAAATGCCCGTATTTCTTGTGCATAGGTAATAAGTGTAGGATCATTTCTCTGCCCAGCAAGGAATTCTCCCCTAGGCGTTTACTCCCTCCTTAGCCTCTGCGATAATTGTGATTTATTCTCCGCAAACTCGTTCTTCCACACAATGATTTGGGGATGTCTCTCCAGTTCACCAAACATTTTATTTCTCTGTGATTAATGATGTTTTTACTCTCTGCAAATCCGTTTCAATTTTCTCAGCAAATCCATCTCTTGTACAACGAAAATACGTCTTCATCTAGTCCTGCGATTGGTTTATTCTTGCAACAAATTTTATGTTGCGAATGATTTAATTCTTGCTGGGATTGATTTATTTCTTGCTGCTTTTCGTTTTTCTTCCTAGAGGTTGGCTCCATTTTTCTCATGGAAGAACGAGCACAGGCTCCCGACCTCACTTTATGTACACCTTGGTTTGCGATTAAATCTGGGCAACGAACGCTTTCCCACCTAGAATATATTTTCTTTTTTTCTAACTCGGTTATAGTCGGTCTCCTTAGAACGCCTATCACTGTTTCATTGTTCTTATGGCAGTGTATTTTTATTCCCAGTTAAGCTTATGTTTATTCTTCTTGTTATTTCCTATAGAACTTAAGTTGATTTCTTATAGAACGTGCCAATCCCTTAACTCTTAATGTATTTTAAGTTGATTTCTTATAGGCGCAGTGTATTTTAAATGTTAGTTGACGGCTTTAGAACAACGCCATAAACGATAGAGTAAATTTATGGTTTGAACAACACAGGAGTCAGAGTTGGCACTGACCAACTGTGTGTTGACTATAATCCCAACAGTTTTCATTTTTGTATAATTTAGTAGTTAAATTTTATTACAGCGTCCATGTTCTACAGTGTCCTTGTCGTAGTTAATGTTATTTACATGCAACTATGTTATTGATTTAAATGCTGAACAGAGCGATACCGATATTAGAAACAGTTAATAACTAGGAACAATTATTAATTAGAAACAATTAATAATTAATAATACTTAGCAATATCGATATTGATTACTGGTTCGTCTTTCATGATTACTGCTTTTTAATTTGTCACGTAAATTTCACATTTAGTTCATAGTTGATTGGACAACATCTCCATATCTTGTTGTGTTGCTTGGGATTTCTTAGAATCGTTTTAGATAATGGACTTGATTGTGTGTTTACATTGGGATATCTTGCAATAGTTGTGGGTATTGTAATTGTTTCAAGCAAGTCCGGTCTCTGTCTATATTGTATTTGTAAGAATTGAGACACATGTTATGATATATGTTAAATCCAATATGCAGAATAGGCATAATACTATTCTAAATAAAAATAGGTTGTTACCATCCTTAACCGTTAAATTCCATTACTATATTCCGGTGCTAGGCGGTTATAATAATATGGAGTGCATCTTAATTGTGAGTGATTTAACATTTGATCTAGGCTATGCCTTAAATGTTGTAGGGTGTAACCTCATAGTAGAGTTGAAATTATATGTCCTTTACCTGCTATCTCAATGCAATGGTGACAGGAAAATTAAAAATGTGTAGTTAGTGGAATATAATTGGTTACGTGCAATTCAGAACCTTCACACGCACAACAAGACTCACTGTGTATCAGAAATAAGATTGTACAATGAGGAAATTATATATGATAGTCAACGATTTTTAATGGACAACGATTTCTTTGGCTAGCTATTTATAATTGACAGATAATGGTGTGGTAGTGAATTAAATTATGGCAGTGATTTAATTAAGGACAACATTGGCGAATTGAATGGAATAAATGGTTGTTGTGGTCTGAATTGGCAGTTTTAAATATTTTAAAATTATCCCATTATAATAGCTTAATTTGCTTTCACAACAGTTTATTTTCTTAATGATGATTATGATGATCACCTTTTATAACAGTTTTAATTGTTCTTGCAACAATTAATCTTTTTAATTATGATTATTGAGATTTTTCTGTTATAATAGCTTTAATTGATTTTACAACAATTTTATTGATTGATGATGATTAAGGTGATTACCTCTTATACCAATTTTAATCGTCCTTACAATAGTTGAATCATTTTAATCATGATTATTGAGATTATTCCGTTAAAATAATATAATTGTTTCTGCAACAGTTTTTATAGTTTTAATTGCAATTATTGCAATTATTGTAACCTAGTTTAGTTCTTGTGGATCGGTTACACATCAGTGTGGCTAATCATAATGTCGCACCAACAAGAATTTTTTAAACAAACGACACATTAATCTTGTATAATATTTTAAACTACCTTAGCAGGAATGGTATGGGTACACACTGGTATAACTAAAAGTAAATGGTGCAGCGACACTAATTTGAAAAATGGGTGATATTTCGTATAATTAAGTTAGCCTATATTAGTGCTTGTGGTAGGGTTATGCACTAGTTTGTGTGTTATGAATACTCACCAATATGACATTTTGGTTTACGCATGCACAACAAAATGCCTAAACCTCCAATTGGTTGGATGAAGGTTTCGAATTATTTATGTTTGCGCTTGGGTTCCTAGTGCACTTGTTGCAATGCGGCGACAAGATTCATTAAGATTGGATCCTTGTGCGCGTGGTCAATAAGCAAATATGATAACCTGGCTTGGGTCATGAGCCTCCATATGAGGAAGATGTTGTTCATTGTAATTGATGTTGTACATTGTTATGTAATGTTTTAAGGTGATTGGTTCCTTGCTCATCGTAAGTGTTCTAGTCACTTGTGTTGTTGATGCTGGTTGCGTTGGGTTGATTTTGATGTTGTCAGTAAGGGTGGTTGTTTTGTTTTGTCTAATTGATTATCGCATGTTTCGTCCAGTTGCATGAGGTGTTAGTATGCTGGGTCGTTGTTGTCTGTTGCCTGATTTGCGTGCATTGTGTTCATCGTCAAGTTGTGTTGATTAATTGTTGTCGTTGTTGCTTTCCTGTTTAAAAAAAAAATTGCACTTGCTTTGCGTTGCATGTAGTCGTAATGAAGGGGGTTGTTACATATGGTATCAGATCAGGTTCGACCCGTGACTTGGGATCACTATGGCTTCCGTTGATTATATATTTTCTTATAATGTTGCTAATTAAATTGATCTATATTCGTGTAGGTAATCATGGTTAGAGGACGTCGTAGAGGAAGATGACGAGGTGCTAGGGGAGGAAGCGCAACGCCCCCAGTAGCATCCACGCCTGAGGGGTCTAACCTCCACGGAGACGAACATGTTTTCAGGCAGGAACATATAGTTGTGGGTGAGATGGTTGGGCTTATGAGGTCGTTTCAGAGGATGTCTGAGGCACTGATCAACCATTTGGAGAGAGATGAGGCCAGGGCACCGACACCTCCTAAGGGTCCATCACGTGCTTGGGTCGGTACTGGTAGCATTCACCACGAACTCTAGAAGGTCAAGTTCCCAAGTTCTTTGGTGCCCCGAATGATGCAACTGTCAAGGCATGGTTGGAGAATATGGCGATGTGATTTGCACTTCGCGAATATACCTCCAACATGAAGGTCCGCATGACGGTCTTTCAACTGAAGGGGAGCAGTCTCCTATGGTGGAAGACGCTCCTGCCACAATTGAACATGGCCTTCGAAGATGTGTCATGGGAACTGTATGAGGAACGGTTCCGGGAGAGGTATCTATCAAAGGAATTCATTGAGCGTCAGCTCAACGAGTTCAACACCTTGAGACAGGGCGACCGTACGGTGCCCGTTTTATGGAGCTTCTTCAGTATGCTCCGCCCCTAAATACTGAGAAAATTAAGGTCAACAGGTTCGTGTTTGGCCTTAATGTTAGTATTCATGAAAAGGTTAGTATTATGATGCCTCAAACCTTGCATGATGTTGTCCAAAAGGCCCTCATAACAGAGGAGGATCTTATCAGCGGGGGTCAGAGTAGGACTCCAGCAGGATAGGCGTCATCTGGTGTGCACTAACATCAGACACCAACTAGGAATTCACCAGGATATCGTGGTTTCCAGAGAGGATCCACTTTCACTACACCTCGACAACCAACACCTTAGCAGCAGACTCCTTACAGAGCACCACAACAACGTCAACCACAACAACAACAGTTTAGGGCTGTTCAGCAGAACATACCAGGGTTCTAGGTCGGTGGGCCGTCAGCTTCTGCTTCGGGTACCAGGAGTATTGGACCGAAGAAAGGGTTTTGGACATGTGGGGAGCCACATTACCAGCATGACTATCCAGTGGAGAGGACCAGAGTGTTTGGATCATTCAGACCCACTACCATGGGAGATTTGGGCAAGGCCCATCAGATCCATGGAATGGTGAATAACCGCTAGGCAAAGCACTAGTCCACCACGCTCGATATGTCAGGTATCGTTGTTGACTATACCCTTAGCATTTTGATAGATCCAGGTGCTACTGAGAGTTTTATTTCTGGTGCAGCGCTAAAAGGAATTAAGGTAAAGGCAGTCAAACAGGACGAGCTTAGCTTTGTAGAAATGGCTTCGGGAGCCAAACAAAAGGTTGGAGGGAAGGTTACAGGATGTAGCCTTAATCTGGGAGATTTTTTCACCAAGGACAACCTGTACGTCACGATATTAGGATCTTATGACGTCATGATCAGTTTGGACTGGTTGGAATCGTATGAGGCGATACTCAACTGTAATATGAAATGGTTGAGCTTGGTTGATGATGAGGGACAAAGACGTGTGATTGTAGGTCGGAACCACGGAGTTTCCCTGAGGTTCATATCTTCCTTGCAACTATGGAAGAGAATGCACAAGGGATTTAAGCTTTATGCGATCCTTGCATTAAATAAGAAGGGAGTAGAGAAAGGTCTAGAAAACCTTTCGGTGGTGCGAGAATTTGCGGAAGTCTTCCCTGAGGAGTTACTTGCAATGTCGCGTGAGAGGGAATTGGAATTTACCATAGACCTAAAACTGGGGACTGAACCGATAGCCAGAACACCTTATCAGATGTCGACCCCAGAGTTACAAGAGTTGAAAATGCAACTGAATGAGTTGTTGGACCTAGGACTTATACATCCAAGTTTTTCACCGTGGGGTGCGCCTGTTATCTTCATACGAAAGAAGGATGGGTTGTGGAGGCTCTGCATTGATAATCATCAATTGAACAAAGAAACGATCAAGAATCAATATCCATTTCCAAGGATTGATGATGTGTTTGATCAAATGAAGGGTGCGACGGTGTTTTCAAAGATCGACTTGAGATCAGGGTATCACCAGTTACGGATCAAAGAGGATGACATCCCTAAGACCTCCTTTAAGACGGGTTTTGGACATTACGAGTTTACTGTTTTACCTTTTGGATTGACAAATGCCCCTGGGGTATTTATGATCTTGTTGAACGGGGTGTTCCATGAATACTTGGACAAGTTTCTCCAAGTATTCATTGACGATATTTTGATTTACTCTTAGACGATGGATGAGCATGACGAGAAATTGTGCATGGTACTACAGTGTCTACGAGAGAACAAATTGTATGGGAAATTGTCTAAATGCTCATTTTATCAATCGAAGATTCACTACTTAGGGCATGTCATCTCCGACGAAGGTATCGCTGTGGATCCAGCCAAGGTTGAGGCTATTATGGAATGGCCTGCACTAAAGAATGTCCCTGAAGTGCGTAGCTTCATGGATTTAGCGGGATACTATCGATGGCTCATCGAGGGTTTTTCGAAGATAGCAAATTTGATCACGGAATTGTAGAAGAAGAACAAGAAGTTTGTTTGGACCAATAAATGCGCAGAGGCATTTCAGAGGCTCAAGGAGTTGTTGATGAAAACACCAATACTAGAGGTCCCTGACATGGACACATACTTCTTGGTATGCACTGACGCATCCAAGGAAGTCTTAGGCAGAGTCCTGATGAAATACGGTTGAGTGATCGCTTACATGTCGAGAAAGTTGAGAAGGCATGAGGAGAACTATGCGATGCACATTTTGGAGTTGTTAGCCATTGTTTATGCCTTGAGATTATGGAGACACTACCTTATCAGATGGAAATTTGAATTAAAAACATACCACTGTGGACTACAACACATATTTACACAAAGCGACTTGAACGCGCGACAACGACGTTGCTCGGAATTGCCTAGCGAGTACAATTTCGAGATTGCTTAAATAAAAGGAACAATGAACATAGTGGCGGATGCATTGAGTCAGAGACCACACATATTTTCGGTGATGCCTCTTCAGACGAATATACGTGAAAATATCCTAACTTTACAACTTGATGATGACTAGTACAAAGAGGTCAAGGATTTTATCGAATAAAACAAAATGATGGTACCAAAATTTGAGGGATTTACTGTGGACAACGATAGATTTTTGAGATTTAAAATTCGAATTTACGTACCACCCAACGACGAGTTGAGGAGTTTGATCCTAAACGAAGCTTATAGAGAAATGTACATGGCTCATCCCGGAGTCACGAAAATGAGAGAAGACCTTAAGCCCTTATTCTTTTGGAAATGAATGAAGGCATACATAGTCAACTACGTGGCAATATTTATAGAATGTCAGCAGGTGAAGGCTGAACATAGACATCCGTCAGGATTACTACAACCAAACGCTATTCCAAAATCGAAATGGGAGTTCATTTCAATTGATTTCATTGTTGGACTGTCATTGACGGCAAGGAGACACGACTCGATTTTTGTGGTAGTCGACACTCTGACGAAGAGTGCTCATTTTATTCCCGTGCGTACGA
The DNA here is from genome assembly GCA_010110895.2 of Picea sitchensis. NCBI lineage: Eukaryota > Viridiplantae > Streptophyta > Pinopsida > Pinales > Pinaceae > Picea > Picea sitchensis. The sequence goes on along the minus strand of SNQJ01S0020580.1, from coordinate 86,458 downwards.
TGTATCAGGCACTTGACATAGCTAGAGTTTTCATCAGTGAGATTGTGAGGTTGCATGGCATGCCTAAGAGGATTATATCCGATAGAGGATCGGTGTTTACAAGACAATTTTGGACTAGTTTCCAAGAGGCCTTGGGAACCCAACTTAACTTTAGTATTGCATATCACTCGGAGACAGACGGGCAGAACAAAAGAAAAAACAAAATCTTGGAGGACATCTTGTGTATGTATGTGATGGACAAACAAAAGAGTTGGGAAGAATTCTTTCCATTGGTAAAACTCGCATATAACAACAGTTATCAATGCACCATTAAGATGACGCCTTTCGATTTTCTTTACGGGTGACTGTGTTAGATGCATTTGAGTTGGGATTGACTTGAGGATAGGGTCCTGGTGGGACCAGAAGCAATCCAATAAATGGAAGATCAAATGAAAATAATAAGACAAAGGATCAAAGAAGCGCATGATCGACATAAGAGTTATGCCGATGTCCATCGTGTCGACCGTAGTTACGAAGTTGGTGATCGAGTCTTCTTGCGGGTGAAACTGCATAAGAGTTTGATCAAGTTTGGAAAGGGTGATAAACTCTCTCCTAGGTTCGTGGGACCCTTCAATATTGTGGAAAGGAAGGGGCCCATGGCCTATCGACTAGCCTTCCCTAATTCTTTGAGGTGTATACACGATGTTTTTCACGTATCTGTTTTGAGACATTATGTTAGTGATCATACACATGTTATTGACATGAGTTACTTGCAGGCATCGGACGAGGGAACACTCATGATGGAGCCAGTCCACATCCTAGACCATCGCATTCGACAACTACGACGTTGAACAGTATATCAGGTCAAGGTACAGTGGGACAACTATAGTCCACACTTGACGACCTGGGAGGACGCTTATGATATACGTCAACAGTTTCCATTTTTTTTGATAGATAGACTTATGATACTATGATACACTTTATTTCGGCACTTATATACTGTGAAACTTTGAGACAAAATTTAAAACAAGAGGGGGTATATGTAACATCCCACTCTTGCGCGCACTTAGCAGACTTATTCTTTGAGGACACTTGCATGCAAGTGATCTGGTTCTTCATATGATTGGTTGATTTGATTATGATTATGAGATATTGTGGATTTGATCATATGTTACTTTTGTTGTATTTAAATAAACAGGTGCTATTGACTGGATTCTCCTGAGTGTGCAGGACTCTAGACGTTGAGGATGTTGAGGCATCGATGAAACCCCTTGGACTCCGGATTGAGTCAGGGAGTGGACTGTTAGGGTTTGAATGTTGTTTATGTGACATATGTACATATGATTAGATATTATGATTTTTATTGTTATTGCTGACATCATTTGTTGATGGATACAGGCTGATGATAACTTGCTGACTAGACCCACATTTTGACTAAAGGGGTCATGCAAGACAACTAGAGACATTGAGGGAGAGGTGTGGTAGCAACCCTGCCACAGCCTACTAGCACTCTTGTTGTGGCTCGAACTGTAGGTTAGCAATTACCTATTTTGAGAAGACCCACAATGTCGTGAGGGAATACTATGACAGTTTCTCACCATGATTCTAAGGGGCATGCAATAAGGCAGGGTCCTTATTCTTTAGAGGCCCTTAGTATCCCACAAGATCACATGATGGATTATTGACTCCACGTGTTTGACGTCTACCAAATTTAGTCAAGAGGTGAGTGGCACCCTTGGAGCACGTGGTGCATCTTGAAGTGTATGTCACGCAAAGAAAACAGAAAGAGGCGAGTGATACCCTTGGAGAATGTAGTGCGTTCTGAAGGGCACATTAGGATTTTAGCTATGGTAAGTTAATAAACCTAGTGCCTAGAAAACTATGCCTCCTTAGGACCTTGTCGGCCTTAAAATGAATGACGTGATAAGTAAAGTTTAATAACAATTTTTTCCCTTAAAAACTGTCGTCAAGCCTAGTGAATTGAAAACCTAGGTCTAAGTAGAACCTTTGAACAAAAAAAACTAATTAGACATGTAACAAGAAGGGGGTAAAGAAAATTCAAGCATTAATAATTAAAGTGGAAATTTTATTAAAGGTTTAATTAATAAAAGGGGTATTTGGTTGTTTTTGTCTAAACCTGCTAATTTTGAACTTAGTACTTATAAAAAGGGGAAACTTTAAGAAAAAGGGAAACTTAAAGAAAAGAGGGAAACCTAAGGAAAAGGGGAAACTTAATGAAAAGGGGAAACTTAAAAGAAAAAGGGGAAACTTGATGAAAAGGGGGAAACTTAAAAGAAAAAGGGGAATGTCTAACTTAGTAAGGAATCTAGCCTATGGAACTTTCTATATATGAACTCAACTAGGAATTAAGTAAGGCGTAAGTCATTTAATAATTGTAATGGAATAATGGGACACCGAGGAGTGCTTTTAGGAACGATTTTAGGTGGGTGAGGGAAATAGAAAAAAATAATTAATTAATAAATTGTTTTTCTGGTGCAACTAGGGTATCGGGCGACATGTGTACGGGGGATTTTTTCGTAGTTAAATAAATGAAAAATAATCTAATGAGGGTTTGGGAAACTAATGACTAATAAACTATATAAAAGGGATGGCGGAAGAGGAGTATGGATCACATTTGTCTTGTGTAACGTTATGCTATCGAAATTTATCTTAACTGAACTTTCTCATGTGGGAGTTGGCATACCCAGCTCGGGTAACGAGTGGTAGCTCAACCTTGTGAGGTGAGCTGGGTGCTAGCATTCTCTGGTATCATGTGTGTGGCCCCTTTGTGGCTTGGGGGGCTCAGGGGGAAGAAGAGTACCCCTAGCATTGGTTGGGAGGTACCGGTGAGGTCTCATCGGTCGACAAGTGGGATCTAGACGAAGCGAACATGCGGGAGGACATCTTCTCCTTGTCATTGTCGGTAAAGGTATGCTTGTTAAAGTTGTTACTTGTAATAAAATTTAAATTTACACTTGTTTATTTTACCGTATTCGGAAGACGATTTCATTGCCATGAATTTTCCTTGCACATGTATCTCCTGCCTGCGTTTACTTTATTCATTGATTGCATTTTTTCATTATTTGTTCTTCATGGAGAATGTCTGGATGCAAATTGTGTTTTTATCTTCTGTTCCTTTATCCTTTAATTTATTAGTTTGTGCCCAAGCAGTCAGCCAAGAGCCGAATCGACCGTCTTTCACTCTGGTGTTAAAGACTTAGATTCAAATACCCTGCTTTCCTGTGCATGGATAGTAAGTGTAGGATCATTTCTCTGCCCAGCAACGAATTCTCTCCTGGGCGTTTACTCCCTTCTTAGCCTCTGCGATTATTGTGATTTATTCTTCACAAACACGTGCTTCCACACAACGATTTGGGGATGTCTCTCCGTTTCACCAAACGTTTTATTTCTATGTGATTAATGATGTTTTTAATCTCTGCAAATTCGTTTCAATTTTCTCAACAAATTCATCTCTTATACAACGAAAATGCCTCTTCATCTACTCCTACGATTGGTTTATTCTTGCAGCGAATTTTATGCTGCGAATGATTTAATTCTTGTTGTGAATGATTTATTTATTGCTGCGATTTTCTTGTTGCTTTTCGTTTTTCTTCCTGGAGGTTGTCTCCATTTTTCTCATGGAAAAACGAGCATAGGCTCCTGACCTTACTTTCTGTACACCTTGATTTGCGATTAAATCTGGGCAGTGAACGCTTTCCCACCTAGAAGCTATTTGCGTTTTTTCTGACCCGGTTACAGTCCGTCTCCTTAGAATGCCTATCACTGTTTCATTGTTCTTATGGCAGTGTATTTTTATTCCCAGTTAACCTTATGTTTATTCTTCTTGTTATTTCCTATAGAACTTAAGTTGATTTCTTATAGAACACGCCAATCCCTTAACTCTTAATGTATTTTTAAGTTGATTTCTTATAGGCGCAGTGTATTTTAAATGTTAGTTGACGGTTTTAGAACAACACAATAAACAACATAGTAAATTTATGGTTTGAACAACACAGGATTCAGAGTTGGCGCTAACCAACTGTGCATTGACTATAATCCCAACAGTTTTAATTTTTGTATAATTCAGTATTTAAATTTTATTACAATGTCCATGTTCTACAATGTCCTTGCTGCAGTTAATGTTATTTACATGCAACTATATTATTGATTTAAATGTTGAACAAAGCGATACTGATATTAGAAACAATTAATAACTAGGAACAATTATTAATTAGAAACAATTGATAATTAATAATACTTAGCGATATCGATATTGATTACTGGTTCGTCTTTCATGATTACTTCGTTTTAATTTGTCATGTAAATTTTGCATTTAGTTCATAGCTGATTGGATGACGTCTCTATATCTTGTTGTGTTTCTTGGGATTTCTTGGAATCGTTTTAGATAATGGAATCGATTGTGTGTTTACATTGGGATCTCTTGCAGTAGTTGTGGGTATTGTAATTGTTTCTAGCAAGTCCGATCTCTGTCTATATTGTATTTGTAAGAATTGAGACGTGTTATGATATATGTTAAATCCAATACGTAGAATATGCATAATAATATTCTAAATAAAAACAGGTCGTTACCATCCTTAACTGTTAAATTCTATTACTATATTCCGGTGCTAGGCGGTTATAATAATATGGAGTGCATCTTAATTGTGAGAGATTTAACATTTGATCTAGGCTATGCCTTAAATGTTGTAAGTCATAACCCCGTAGTCGAGTTGAAATTCTATGCCATGTACCTGCTATCTCAATGCAATGGTGACATGAAAATAAAAAAATGTGTAGTTAGTGGAATATAATTGGTTATGTGCAATTCAGAACCTTCACAGGCACAACAAGACTCACTGTGTATCGGAAATGAGACTGTACAATGAGGCAATTATATATGATAGTCAACGATTTTTAATGGTCAACGATTTATTTGGCCAACTATTTATAACTGACAGATAATGGTGTGGCAGTGAATTAAATTATGGCAGTGATTTAATTAAGGACAACATTGGTGAATTGAATGGAATAAATGGTCATTGTGGTCTAAATTGGCAGTTTCAAATATTTTGATATTATCCCATTATAATAGCTTAATTTGCTTTCACAACGGTTTATTGACTTAATGATGATTATGATGATCACCTCTTATACAATTTTAATCGTTCTTGCAATAGTTAATCTTTTTAATTATAATTATTGATATTTTTCTCTTATAATAGATTTAATTGCTTTTACAATACTTTTATTGATTGATGATGATGAAGGTGATTACCTCTTATAACAATTTTAGTCATCCTTACAACAATTGAATCATTTTAATCATGATTATTGATATTATTCCGTTAAAATAGTATACTTGTTTCTGCAACAATTTTATAGTTTTAATTGCGATTACTGCAATTATTGTAACCTACTTTAGCGCTTGTGGTTGGGTTACTAATCAGTGTGGGTAATCATAATGACGCACCAACAAGAAATTTTTAAACAAATGACACATTAATCTTGTATAATATTTTAAACTACCTTAACAGGAATGGTATGGGTACACACTAGTATAACTAAAAGTAAATGGTGCAGCGACACTAATTTGAAAAATGGTTGATATTTCGTACAATTAAGTTAGCCTATATTAGTGCTTGTGGTAGGGTTACACACTAGTGTGAGTGTTATGAATACTCACCAATATGACATTTTGGTTTACGCACACACAACAAAATGACTAAACCTCCAACTGGTTGGGTGAAGGTTTCAAATTATTTATGTTTGCGCTTGGGTTCCTAGTGCGCTTGTCGCAATGTGGCGACATAATTCCTTAAGATTGGATCCTTGGGTGCATGGTCGATAAGCGAATATGATAACCTGGCTTGGGTCATGAGCCTTCGGACGAGGAATATGGTGGTCATTGTAATTGATGTTGTACATTGTTATGTAACGTTTTAAGGTGATTTGGTTCCTTGCTCGCCGTAAGGGTTCTAGTCACTTGTGTCGCTGATGCTGGTTGAGTTGGGTTGATTTTGATGTTGTCAGTAAGGGTGGTCGTTTTGTTTTGTCTAATTGACTATCACATGTTTTGTCCAGTTGCATGAGGTGCTAGTATGCTGGGTCGTTGCTGTCTGTTGCCTGATTTGTGTGCATTGTGTTCGTCGTCAAGTTGTGTTGATTAATTGTTGTCGTTGTTGCTTTCATTTTTTAATATATATATATATTCACTTGCTTTGCATCGCATGTAGTCATAACGACGGTGGTCGTTACATAATCACACAAGCTCTTCGGCCTCCATATATATTCGTTCATTCCCATGCACTAACCCAAGTGCGCACAACATAGTGCAATGCGCACACTTACCCAGGTGCGCACAACACACAAAATGTGCTTATCCTATTTTTATAGCATTTTTACTCATAGTTACTTTGATGCACGCAACACCATAACCAGGTGTCAACGACTCGCCAACATAGACACACACACACACACACACACACATTTCATTTACACTTGGTACCAATTGGACTCACTAGCCTATATGTACAATTACAAAGGGTTCTGGAACAGGGACACTACAATCCCCTTCCCCTTATTTATGCACTATCCTAAGTGCCTCATATACACATGTACATACAATAGTTTCAAACATCATAAAAAATATGAGGATACTCTGCTCACATAGAATCCTCATGCTCCCATGTTGCATCCTCAGAGTCGTACTAGGTCCATTGGACCTTTACCAGCTCCATGAATTGATTCCGGAGCTGTTTGGTTTTTTGATACAATATGCAAACTAGTCACACTTGAAATCCATCTTCTGGCTCCACCTAAATCACATTCCAATTAATGACATGATTAACATTAGGTACGTACTTCTTAAGCAATAATACATGGAAAACATTATGAATGCAGAAGGATGCAAGAAATGAAAGCATATAAGAAATATGACCAATCCTTTCAAGGATTTTAAATGGCCCACAATAGTGCAACGCCAACTTAAAACATTTTCCCAACTTTAGGGAACTGCGCCTCGCCTCCACTTTCATAAATACATGATCACCTACTCCAAATTCTCTGTGGGTTCTACCTTTATCTATGCAAATTTTCTACCTGTCTTGGGAAGCCTTTAATTTCTACCTTATCTTTACCATATGTTCCTCCATTTCCTGAAGCAAATCTGACCCAAATACTACATGGTCTATTGGGTTATCCCAACTCACATGCGTGTTGCACTTTCTACCATAAATTTCTTCAAATGGGATAATCTTTAGAGATGCTTGATACCCATTGTTGTAAGAAAACTCTTCCAAATGAAGGTAGTCTTCCCATTTTGATGGCGTATCCATCACATACATCCTCAACATGACTTCAATCACCCGATTTACCCTCTCAGTTTGACCATCCGACTTCAGGTGATATGTTGTGTTGAAATTCATACTTGTCCCAAATCCTTTGAATAACCCTTTCCAAAATTTTGAGGTGAACTTGGAATCTCGGTTAGAAATGAATGTTTTAGGAACACCATGCAACTTAGCAACTTTTCACATGTATATCTCAACAATGTTAGTTTCCTTGTGCGCTGACTTCACTAAAATAAAATGAGAAGCTTTATTAATATTTTCCACCATCACCATAATAGAATCATGTTGCTTAGTAGTCCTAGGAAACTTAGTTGTGAATTCCATAGTCATAACTTCCCACTTCCATTCAGGAATGGGAAAAGGTTGCAACAGACCAGCTGGATGTCTGTTCTCAAACTTGACCTTCTGACATTCGAGGCATCTTGCAATAAAATCAATAACTTCCTTTTTCATACCTGGCCAAAAGTGTTGCTTCTTGACTGTGAAAATCCTCTTCTGGTAACCTGGATGTTCAAAATAAGGAGCCTTATGCATTTATGAAAAAATTAGGTTCTTCAACTCTTGATCATTCAACACATAGAGTCTTCATCTATACATGAGGATCCCATCCTCTCTTAACTCATAACATTCAAACTTTGGCTGCGACATACCTTGTTGTAAAGTCACACTTCTATCTATATAGCGTAGATCTGATTTTGCAACTTCCAAAAAAAATTCACGCAAATATGTCTCATACATGCTAATGGTTGTAGCATACATTTCATGCATTCTCCTGCTAAGTATGTTAGCCACCTTGTTCTCTTTTTCTCTGATATGATTTATGTCGAAGTCATACTCACTAAGGAGCTCTAATCACCTGTTTTGTCTATCATTCATACTTGTCTATCCAAACAAATACTTCAGACCACAATGGTATATTCTCAAATCAAATATCCTACCCATGAGATAATTCTACCACATCTTCAAAGCATGCATTATGGCTTCCAATTCCAAGTCATGTGTCACATCGAGTTTTTCTTGCTCCTTCAACTTCCTTGAATCGTAACGTACTACCTATTCATTCTGACTCATGACTCCACTGAGTCCTTTGCATGCATCCATGTACACAACTAAGTCTGCATCAAGATCAACAGTTCTCAAAATTGGGGCACTTGTTAACAAGTTCTTCAAGTGCTGAAAACTGCTTGCACAATCTGGAGTCCACTCAAATCGTGCACCTTTATTTTGCAGGGATTTGATTGGATGTGAAACTTGTGAGAATCATTCAGTAAACCTTCTATAGTATCCTGTTATCCCCATAAAGGATCTCACTTCAATGAAATTTCTTGGCGTTGGCCATTCCTTAATGGATTTTATCTTCGTTGGGTCCACAACTATTCCTTTTTCTAAAATAACATGACCCAAATAATGAACTGTTGTCGATAAAATGAACACTTCCTCAACTTTGCATAAAGATGATGCTCCCTCAACACCTATGACACAATACTCAAGTGTTTCTCGTGCTCTTCCTTAGACTTTGAGTAAATAAGGATGTCGTCCAAAAATACGATGACAGACTTATCCAAATATTTTTTGAAAAATCCATTCATTAAACACATGAAGGAAGTTGATTCATTTGACAACCCAAATGGCACCACTATGAAGTTGTAATGACCATACCTTGTTCTGAAGACAATATTATTGATATATTCCTCTTTTATTCTCACATGGTGATAACCAGATTTGAGATCTATCTTGGAAAATATCCCAACGCCTCTCAATTGGTCAAACAAGTCATCTATTATTGGCAAAGGATACTTGTTCTTTACTGTTACTTTGTTCAATAGCCTAAATTCGATACAAAGTCTTAATGTACCATCCTTATTCTTCATGAACAAAATTGGTGCACCCCAAGGCGACATACTTGGGCATATATATCCCTTCTTCAGAAGCTCTTCAAGTTGAATTTTCAACTCCTTCAGTTCTAGCATACTCATCTTGTAAGAAGTCTTGGATATAGGTGTTGCTCCTGGCATCAGATTTATAGAGAACACACTATATCGTTTCAGAGGCAATCCCGATAAATATTTAATGACATCCTCATACTCTTTTAGTACTGGGTAGTCTTTCAAACTTGACACTTTATCCTTAGGTTCCTATTCCATGTGCACTGTGAATACTTGACATCCCTTCCTATAACTTTATTCAACTACAATACTGAAATTTCCCTGATAGTCACAACTCTTGGATTTCCTTGAACTGATCTCAAATTTCTTTTCTCATCCAAGCAAGTAAAGGCCTTATTGTAATAGTCTAGGATAACATGGTTCTCACCCAACCAATCCATACCAATGAGGCAATCATATGAGCCCAAATGTATAATATTCAAATCAACTTTTGTGTGCAGTCCATTCATCTCTACTGAACATGCCTTAACCATCTTACTAATTTTCCTCTTTGCTCATGTAGCTAACTTCCACCTCGATCATGTGCGATTGAAACTCATCATGCTTGTTATCCAACACATGGTAAATCCTTGAAGCATTTCTACCTATGTCCTCAACTATCGCAACTTGTTGTACACTGTGCATAGTCCTCTCTTTACCACTTCTCTGAGGGAAATCTATGTGCATATGATTTCTGCCACAACCCCAACACTACATAGGTTGTTGCCATGAATTTTGTCCCACTATTTCTGACATCCTAGGCTCCAGAAGAGTCGTCTATCCTTGTGCATTATTTTCGAAAAATGGTGGCTTAACTCCCTTCTTCCTCTGTTCCAGCTTACTGTTCTTCTTGTGTTCCCACGTCTTTTGGAATGTCGGCCTTCCCCTTTGTTGCTCATAAAGACACTCAACGCACCTTATGGTTTCTTCCAACATTTTATGGTCATCATACTGTATCTTGTCACTAATAAATGAGGGAAACCCACTCAAATATCTATGAATATTCACTCGTTCATCCTTGATAAAAGGCACATAATTTAGCAGTTCTAAAAATCTTCTTTCGTACTTTTCTATCGTCATGCTCCCAAGCTTGAGTTCAAAGAACTCCTTCCTTTTCATGTCATAGTACTGCTTGGTTAAGTATTTCTATTGGAAGTACCTCTTAGACTCTCTCCAAGTCACTTTCTTCTCATCAATGTGCTGCAATTGCACATACTGATCCCACCACATTGATGCCTTTCCCTTTAACTGATGGATAACAATTCTCCCTTCTTCCCGTGCAGAATAGTTATGCAGCTGGAAGTATTTCCTCATACCCAAAAACCAGGTCTCTGCATCTTTGTCCTTCTTGTGCTCACAATAAAATGTAGGAGAATTGATCTTATTCATTCCCCCATTTATCTCATCCACCCTAGTCCTTCCTTTATGTTTTCTATCAGGAGATGGACTCGAACTACTGCACTCTTTCCTAAAATAATGCTTACCAACACTTCTTTCTTCTCTTATTTTCTCATCACGGGGCCTGCGACTTCTTGACCTACTTGTCTCAGTTTCCTTATCCATATTATTTTCTATTTTGTTCAGGCTTCGCATCAATTTGGCATTGAAGTCATCTTGTTTCACATTGGCTCTCATAAGCCTTTCATTATCATCATTATAACTTTGGATGTTTTTTTATAGTTTCTACCAAGTTCATGCACTTCCCCTTGGATTATGTACTATCAACACCCAAACCAACATACAAATCTACAAATTCATCATCAAGACTCTAAGTCCTATGCTCATTTTCCATGTTTTTAACCTTCTACACTGACTTTGTCCTACTCTATTCGCTCATAATTCTGCAAAATGTGTAGGCAAATAAGATTTGTTAGATCATTTCATGCAACAACTACATGAAAACTTTGCACCATTTTGTCAGAATCCTTCCCTCAAATTTCTTGGATGATTTTAACATTCCAAAATTTAGTGCGCATCACAACCCTTACCACACACCAATGGTTTTCCGTGCAAACTAAACTCTACACGATGTGGTACCAATTCTTAGCGCACACATATATTCATGCTAATCGCTGGCCGATACAAGTCAAATGTTCAACCAATAGCTCTGATAGCATAATTTCACATCTCCAACCATCTCAAACTAGGAAACGACACACAACCTCAATTTCTATATCTCTAGATCAACCAAACTGTAACATTCCCAACATACCATTGACCAATATTACTCTAGATGTACACTGCACATTTTGTACCCTACTCACAAATCCGCGCAGTATCACTTGAGGTAATGTGATCAAGCCCATTTGAGTCGTTCCACACAACTTATAACAACAAAAGCAACAATTTATTTTAATACCACCTTAAGCAGTAAAATTAAATCAAGCAACTGTGCGCACCAACATATTGACCACATAGTACAACTGTGTGCACAACCACCTGGGCATCATGCCCCCCTTCTATTATTATCACGCGTGGGGTCTAATTCCTTAACCGCACACACATGAGTTCCAGTCTATTGAAGCACAAAGGTTACGATCCTGCACACTCGACCACTCAATCTTCTTCTCGATGACTCATAACTAAAATCATAAAGTTAAACTTAACAGGAAAAGTTACCATCAACTCAAATACTCATGCACAACTATAATTAAAGGATAAAAACACCATATTTACTTGTACAAGCGACATTAAATCAAATAATATCAAATACTTATATGCAACACATACAAGAATTAACCCATTTGAAACATAGTCAAATATGCACTCAAAAAACAAGACAAGCGCATAAAGAGCACTTATCATTTTTTGAGAGTCACCAACTGTGGCCTTGACTCAAACGTTCCTCCCAGCCATAGACATTGTTTCTCATTAAGCTTTCAACAACAAGTCACCCCTGAGCTGGGGATCAACTCCACTAGGAAAAAGGATTCTAGTGACACACTAAGGTCTGTCTCTCAATAGAATTTCTCAGTCCTAAGTGCTCGATGTTGCAACTATCCCACAGTCCCTCATTCCCCACACACATATCACACCTAGGGAAGTGCACCCCTTCTCTTCTCACCAGTCCTTCGACTACCTCACTTCCCTTACAAGGGTTACCAACAACAATTCATACAGGAAATATTCGAGCCTTGTGAGTAATGCCCGACGCACCAGGGAACAACTCTAAACAATAATCTCACCTGAAGAGTATGCTCACGGGTCTGACAACCACTTCACAACAACTAGTCTCTCACTCAAAGAGACTGCTTATGGTCTGTCAACCCATCTCTGCGATGGTAAACTCAGATTATAGCCCCCAACTCCTTACAAGCTTCTCTTAGCAAATAAGGTAATAATCAGATTTCCATGTAGTCTGACCCCCTTCTGCTCACCAGATCTTGTAACATGAATAATAATTCAATCAATAATTCCCAAAATACACTAAGGCCAACAATGTATATTGCATGCCTTCCACTTGACACTTGTCACCTCCAAAAGTAGCTTTAAGCCACTTGGTGATCCGTACACTATCCTTGGAAACTTACGATAAAATAATATATCTAACATTACACCTTTTTATGGAAATATTATAAAATATTTCCTAAGACTTACGAATCACCCCCCATTTTCCCTTTTCCGGTGGAGTAAGCCCCCCATCTCTTTTTGTTTGAGTCAATCAACACACAACGATGCAATATTATATTAATATTCATGATTATATTTACATGGATAGGCGTGTTGGCCTATCTGCGTCCAGGCTCACCAGCCTCATAATCACACAGGCTCTCCGACCTCCATATATATCCATTCATTCCCACAGACTAACTCAAGTGCACGCAACACACAAAATTTATGCACTTACCCAGGTGTGTGCAACACACAAAATTTTCGCACCCTATCTTTATATTAGTTCTCTGTGCACTTACTCTAATGCACGCAACACCATAACCATGTGTCAATGACTCACCAACCTACACACACACACACATTACATTTACACTTGGTACCAATTCGTCTCACCAACCTCTATGTACAATTACAAAGGGTTATGGATCAGGGAGACTACATCTCTTACTTTCTTAAGGTCCCATAGACCAATTGTCTCAGTGGATGTTAATCATCATCATCATCATCATCATCATCATCATAATCATCACCACCACCACCACCACCACCACCACCACACACATAATGTAAGAGTCGTCCAAAATGTCTAAGAGTAACATGTGGCAACATGCACAATAAGTTAGGGGATGCCATTGTGGTTCCATATTTTATAATGGTGAATATTATAGTGCATTCCTTGTAGGGGAAAATCATAAAACACATCATGTTTATGAGGAAAAAATAATAGCAATTTGTTTCCCAATTTACAAAATCTTTAATTTATGTAATTTTCTCTACATTAGTCAATTTCCTTTTCTACATTATATATGTAAAATATTTAAATTGACAAAGACATTTAAATTAAATATAAAATTTCAACATGGTATATGTTATGAAAGACTTGCAATTATTATTAATATTACAAATATAATAACCATAAATCAAAACCCATAACATATACTTAAAATTAAATATATTTCATCTTATCTGTGGTGCAATTTCTATCTATGCTCTGCATGCCATAAGATGAAGATACAAATTTACATCTTCTTAGAACTTTTGATTTTTGAAAATATTGTGTAAACCAATTTTTTTTTTCAAATTTCTATGATTTTATATGGAACGATGGGAAAGGAGAACAATGCATAAATCCCTCTATACCTCTACCTATATTTGTTTTTGCCAAAAACTTGTTAAACCTCCCCTCATTTTAAAATCTTTCCAAAAAAAAAAAAATTGAATTACAACTTGATGTTTTGTTATGAAAAATCAATCATGTATAAATTTATACATTGACATATTGAAAATGATGAATATATTTCTAATGTTTTTTTTTTTAAAACCTCCCCTCATTTTAAAATCTTTCCCAAAAAAGGATTTGAGTTACAACTTGATGTTTTGTTATGAAAAATCAATCATATATAAATTTATACATTGATATATTGAATATATATTGAAAATGATGAATATACTTCTAGTGGGATGGCTACCCAAATTTAAGAGACGTTTGTTTTAGTTGATTACTAGTTAATTTGGATTGGTTTCATGAGCCCAAGGGAATTTAGGTATAGATTTGGAAAGGAAAATATGTTATTAATATATTATGGAGATTCATTGTTGAGTATTGAATTATTTAAATGATATTTATTTTTAAAATTATATAACAAAAATATTGTTAAATTTTATTTTTTAGAAATTAGAAAAAAACGTTTTTAAATTTTACTTTTTAGAAATTAGAAAAAAAAACATTTTTAAATTTAATTTCCTGGAAATTAGAGATAGTAATTTGATGTTTTCTAGGAAATTAGAAATAGTAATTTGATGTTTTTTTAGGAAATTAGAGATAGTAACTTGATAAATTTTCAAATTGTTTTGTGGAAGCAAATGCCATATTTATAAAAGAATGTTGATCTGGAAGAGTGTCATTAAGGTATGAAATTATGAGTTCTAATTAATCAATTTTGGGTAACTACATACTAATAAGGAACACTTTTAAAATTTTCAACTTTCATAATGTGGAAATCTCTATGTATGTGGCTTAAAGAGTTCCTCAAGAAATGGAAACTCCTATTTTGTCAATGTTGCAAAAAAGACAATTACTTTGGAAGAATGGGATACATATTTTAGGGTAAGATAGACCATGCAATTTCAATAATAAGGAACACTTCTAAAATTTTCAACTTTCATAATGTGGAAATCTCTATGTATGTGGCTTAAAGAGTTCCTCAAGAAATGGAAACTCCTATTTTGTCAATGTTGCAAAAAAGACAATTACTTTGGAAGAATGGGATAAATATTTTAGGGTAAGATAGACCATGCAATTTCAATAATAAGGAACACTTTTAAAATTTTCAACTTTCATAATGTGGAAATTTCGTATGTGGCTTAAAGAGTTCCTCAAGAAATGGAAACTCCTATTTTGTCAATGTTGCAAAAAGGACAATTACTTTGGAAGAATGGGATAAATATTTTAGGGTAAGATAGACCATGCAATTTTACATTGAGACAATCATATACCTTCTTAATTCCCATTTTACACTTGGGAACAAATATGAGTTATTTGCATTTTTACATTGAGATAATCATATTTCTTAATTCTCATTTTACACTTGGGAACAAATATAAGTTATTTGGGGAGAGATCTAGAATACATGTTACTAGTCAAATATATTTACTTTCATTTTATAATTGGCTTGGAAAATGAACTTCACCTAAGATGATCTAGACAATCTCTGTGACGAGGGTTTTTGGGGCCTTCTCAATGTTGTGTGCCTTACTAATTAAAAACATATTGATCAACTATTTTTGGTTTACCCTTATGCTTGTTCCACATGACATTGGATCCAAATGGTAATGAGGATGAATATTAGTCAACAACAAGTGTACTTGGGGTAATTTTGCTCCATCGAGTGGCATCCGTCATTTTTATCCAATGTTGGAGTTTGATTATCGAACTTAGCACATATAAAATATTATGGAATTTGGTGAATGAAATAGTTAAATGGAAGCTAACTAGCAAATTCATAATGGACAAATTAAACAAACTCACACCATCCAAGTATTTTTTTTAAGAATGCAAAGAAAGCCATTTTATCCAAAAATTGGAAAGAGATGATTTCAAGGACATCCAAGAGGACATAGTGAAGTTATGATTTTCGGGAGATGAGATCATGGAAACATTTAAGGATCCATACTTATCTTGAAGTCTAGAAACCTCAGTAAACCTTACTAATTCCTCAAATGTCTAGTATAAATGTTTGCAATATTTTGTAAAGGTATTCAAATTCTAAGGATTTTATATAGTTTTAAAAATGTTTTGCTGATATTTTGATAAAATAATTTTATCCTACAAAAACAAGGAAATAGTTTTCGGAAAAAATAGAAATCAATAAAACATTTACAGAAAAATATGAAAAATTAGCCAAATGGTAAAATTTAGCCCCAAAGTTTTACCTCGTTGAGATTTCTGATTTGATTAGTTACAAAGGTGGAATACATTACCCCTCGTTTACCTAGTTGTTTTGCTAACCCTCATTTATTCTTCATCAAATTAAATTTTGATGTGGCTTCAAGAAGTACTTAAGACATGCAAAGATTGAAGGGCTCTTAAAAAATAAGGTACTTTGCATAAGACATTGACATATCCATGAAAAAACACTAAGATTATGACCTTCCAAAAAGACTTGAAACTAACTTGTATTTTACATATCGATAGATTGATAGCGAAGATGAGATTCCTTGTTGTTACTAAGATACTTAGTAAGGTTTCTCATCATAGAAGAAATGTGAATATGGCAACACATTGGTTTTATACAAGCCTCTCTAAGATACTCTTCTTTTGCTACAGGGATGTAGTGCTTTATGAAGAGTTACAAACATTGTTGTTATGCAATTCCTACTAAAAGAGTAGATTTTAATGGGGGGAAAGTAGGTGACATGGAATAAACACCAATCTAATAATCCCCTTAGTTGGGTTTTCAATAACATAAATGCGCTAATTATAAAATATCATTGTAAGCATGATATAACTTGAAGACATAGATGTAGTGCTTTATGCAAAGTTGTAACTATTGTTGTTATTGTAACACCCTGTTTCCCCTAGTTTGTAAAAATAACGGGACTGGCCAAGAACTATGGCAAACTCATAAATGTGAATATGTGATGTAAATG